>JAKLLW010000487.1:0-32003 GCA_022814695.1 Neocatenulostroma microsporum
GCCGACCTCCAGCGTCTTAAGGTACGGATAGTAAGCACCGAACGGGGCGTGCTCTTCTTCGGACTCATCGTAGTCGCTGGGACTCTCGTCGTAGTCATCGGGGCCCTCGTCGTAGTATCCAGACATCGTCTCCTTGGTTGTGCAAACGAGGAACGTTTTCAGGCCCAGGGCACCGGCAGCTTCCCAGACAGCCATGTCGATGCCCTTGAGCGAGCGTGGTAATAGCTTTTGAAGGACTTTGTGCGTATGCGGGTATCGGTGCGTCAAGTACAATAGCATCTTGCCCCCGCCGATCATGAAGCGCGGATCGGACACGGCAGCCTGGAGGTACCGTGTGAATGGGAGTGACGTTGCGTCTAGACTCAGGCTTGTGCCGGCTTGCAGGTCGACTTGCGGGATGAGGAAGAGGTTGTAGGTGAGAGTGATGCGGTGGCCACTGGTGACTTCGTGTACCTCGTGCTCGCAATCACTGTAGAATGCGGCCCATTGAACGGTGTTCGCGGAGTCCTTACTCCTAAGCGGCGACGAGTACAAGGGTCAGCGGATATCTCAGAAAGTCTGGAGTGCCTTCGGATGGGTGGAACGGTCTCCCGGGGTTTCTACCCTTTCGGATACTTACCAGTCGAAGACGGTCTGGACGTCGCCATTGCTCACTGACAGAGCGCCACCTGTACAGCTTAGCTCAGATCTTATGGGTATACGCTCATGTGTACATGTCAACATACCCTCGAACGCACACGGTAATGCCACCACCAAACTCCCCACTTGTGTGTCTCCACGAGGGGTATCGACGTGCGGCTTGAACTTGCCGGATGGACCGCTGTAGACGTTAAGCTTGTAGAGCTCGGCTTTCACGGAACGCTGCTCTCTCAACGAAGGCACTAGCAGTTGGTTGACGATGTTGACGATGCCGGTGCTGTAGCTACAGGAATAATCAGCATGGATATAGGTAGTGGAACGTGTGGCCTACGGGCAGAAATTGGTGCAGAAGTCGCCAGCATCGAGCTTCGAGGCCTTGCGGTAGCTCTCGTCGTGAACTGCTTTTCCACCGATGCCGAAAGCTGCAGGTCCGCAAGCCTCGAGCAGCTTCTGTAGCTCCGATGAATCGCCAGTAGTTGGCAACGAGAGCTTACGACCACCTTGGTCGACCTCGAACCTGACGATGACTGCGGACGAGACGGTGGAGTCTTTTCCAACATCGTCGTTCGTAGTGGTGGTGTGCACAGCTTCCTCAGCAATGGTGAGCTTACCACCGCAGGCGAAGGTCGCTTTGGACTTTGCATCAGCAAGAGCAGCAGACAGCTTGTCGACGTGTGCTTTCTGGGCAGCTTTGCTCGTTGAAGCCATGACGGCGTCAGTGCTTTGGTGATATCTGGTTGTGTATGAAGGCTGCGTGCACCTATGATTCAGTGTGGCAAGGGAGCAATTGTGAAAGGAGCGCTCTGAACAGACGAAACTGATTGGAAAGGCGGTGTCCGAAGATACAACATGTGTATGTTCGTTTGTCCATGTCCGGTCCGAGCAAACGCAGCAACCCGTCTGAAGCATGCACTCCGCCGAGGAGACATGGACCTGCCCGGGGGTCAAACAAAAATGCATAGATCGGCCTACGAAGTGCTCATCGAACTCTGTGCCGTTCCACTACTTCCAAATCTCAGAAAATCTGAATGACATGTTGTCCGCTGAACATATTGGAATGTTTGTATGGTCGAAAGTGGCCAGAGCGGCAGCCTGCATCATGAACTGCAACTTGCCGGTCGAGAGAGTGTGCCCTGGAACATTGCACACTATCTGTCCCCCGAGCTCAAAGCAGTGTCGTCGTTGTTAAATCGGCCAAGATCCCACGAGAGCGTCACCATTCATCGACTACCGTGGTCTAAGATCGACCTACAACTTCGGCCTGACTTGCCCGTCTCCGAGCTTATCTTTCTCTATCCTCTGCCAAATGTGCCTGGTATCTACCATCATGTCCCACAGATGGCTCATCCCGCTCCCACTCATTTCGCTCGCCTTTGCACCCTCCTCGAACAGCGCTTCATATGGGTCCTTGTCCGCACGAGCTAGTGCACTGTCGAGCTCATACTCTGTGAAGCCATATCCCTCGATGATTGTCTTCATATGTCCGGATGCCAACTCTTCTACCGCTGCATCATGGGCATGTCGGAGAAGACGCTGCTGCGTTGGATTGATGCATAGCGCATGGACCAGACTTGAATGATGCGGATGGTGTAGTATTGAGAGGCCGAAGACCAAGAACAGAGATCGAATAGGCTCCAGGAAACTCATAGCATCTGATCCAGACGAGAGGTTGTCCAGCAGCTCGCAGAACCCTCGCCAGTATACAAGGTCCGAATGTGCCATTGTCAGAGCGTGCGATGTATAGCTCGTGTCCTTGCCTGCCTCACTGTCTTCAGTGTGCTGCTGTACCAGGAACACTAAGCGCTGCTCCAGTGCCCATCGCTGCACCTCAGGTCGGCACCAGTCTGCCTCAGAATTGATCTTTGGAGGCGACACGCTTTCACCTGCTCGCACCTTACCCAGATAAGACAGCGACGGCAGCGACCCTTCTGTTCGATTCCGGAAGTGCTTCAGTATCGCTCGCGGAACTTGCTTTCCAATCACGTAGTTGTCGCCTTCATATGTGACAGCGTTCACGGCGTTGGCGTACATCCTGCCAAACCCGGACAAAGCGTGGTACCCGTGCCCGCCACATGCTATTCGGCAGATCTCGATTCCCTTCGATGTGATCTCGGTGCTGTAGACTTTTGCGCCTACCGTCTGGAGATGAAAGTCTTCGAGCTGCGCAAAGTCTCCGGTCTTGAGGTAGTTTGATGTATATTCATCGTAAGAGCGCTTGATGTTCTGGCCAACAAGCACGAGCGCGGTAGCTTGGGCCAAAAGAGGGACTAGACGTTGCTTGACGCTAGCATAGTCGATTACTGTCGTCTCTTGAGCCTGCTGGTCACTCTTGCGGAATTGCTTTCGGTACGAGGTGTAATGGTAGGCTACAGCTACAGCTTTCAGCAGATCCCATCTACAGAATCATGGGTGCAAGAGTCAGCTCATTTGCGACCGGTACAAAAGATACCTATGCTCACCCAGTAATCTCGGCCATGAGAGCTCGGACGGTCACCATGGATCCGTAAGAGTGCTTCTCGTTCTCCGGCTTCTTGTATGTCCCGTCTCGCAATACTTGAGCATTCCGCATAAGCATCTGCGTCCTCGGCACTCGCACGTTGTGGAATTGCATTGCCCCATTGTCGGTCCCGAGCATTCCCTGGAATGATTTCGGCCCAAGCTCGTATATCTCGACGCCGGGCATCAGACGCTGGGTGTCTAGATCCCGAATCTGGGTTAGAAAGAGGTGATTGCCAAGGTTCCGGCCGTCAAGTTAAGTTTGGCGACGACTATGCTGTGCGTAGCCCACACTCCCGTGGTACCAATCCAGTATTTGGTGCTGCTCAACGTCGGCGAGTCAATGACAAATTCGTCTTTCCCCTGATCGTAGGTGGCCGTCGTTTCGATTCCTCTCACATTGCTCCCATGACCTCGTTCCGTCTGCGCATAGGAGCCAAAGATTTAGAATCGCTCGGCCTTCGGGATCCAGATCGCCTTCTGCTCATCGCTCATTTGCCTGTCGAGATTAGACATGAAGATACGGAACTGCGGTTGCACAGGCAGCATGTTGTCGGTCATGCGAATAGCTTCCATGAAGTGAGTATGCGACCAGTTCTCGGTGAGCTTGAGACGGATGAGCTCTCGAGCCTGTAACGCTGCTCTTGTCCAGGCATCCTTACGTGCGAGTGATGGAAGTACGACTGACTTCTTGGAGAAGATCGGATTGGTGGAGAGTGCTTTGTGAATGACTTGACGCCGACTGAGCTTGTCCTTCCCGCCCCAGAGGAAGGTCGTGAAAGGGCTTTCTGTCGGCTCCGTTGGGGTATGCCTCTTTGTGGTGGCGGACATGGTGGTGAAGAACGGCTCTCGGATGGCGAAGAAGTGTTGTTGGAAAGGCTGTTCGAGAACTTGTTCGAGTGTATTGTCTGTGGCCACGCCTATCCTACCTGGTAGGTCTGCTGTGCTTTGGTGAACCTGGTGTTAGTCTGCTCCCGCACACGGTATATGTCACTTCGGCCAAGAGAGACTAGGATCGCTGAAGTCGTAATAAGGCATGAGTTTGTCACCGTCGAATATGTCAAGACTTGCTCTACTCCCACTAAGCCGAGATAGTACGAACACGACTCGGCATGCATCTGCATACTCGGCCATGGTTTGGAGATTGAGCACCGAAACCCCGCAGCAACTCGGTTGAAGACGTTGGATGGTCCGGGAATGGAGAATGCCCCGGCAACAACAGGGACTGACGGGCACTATTGTATATCCTGCTTGAGTCGATTTCACGCCTTGTGTTGGTAGATGAGGAGGTACTGCAAGACTGAGGAAAGGAGAGGTGAGGTTTACCAAGACGACAATGCGAGAAAAGTTAGCGTGAGCACAGACCTCACAGCGGTGGCGGCGTCGTCAAACTCTCACAGACGTAAAGGACGACGCGTTCATCATCGCGACTCTCACAAAGGTCATTCCTTCGATTTTACTCTCGTCTCGTACTATTCTTACTTCCCAAACTCTCTTCCAAATGCACATGCTCGACATGAGCTGCGGCTTCTTCATCCAACCTGTGCTTCGCTTCCAAGGCCGCCGCCATTTGCTCCTGCTCGCGCACGACGTCCGACACTTGGGCACGTAACGCGTCCTCGAGCGCTCGCAAGGGCATGGCGTGGCCGGTCTTCCTCTTCCGTTGTCTCGCCTCCATCAAGAGCCATACAGGTAAGCTCGAGAAGCCTACATGTGAAAGCCAGTGTCGCGCAGGACGTGGCGAAGCCAGGCATATACCACGGCTTGGTGGTAACTGCGAAGATCTATTGCGTATCAGCAGAGATCAATTGCTAAGTACCGTGTGCCCGACTCACTTGGGGACCGATGATACTCGCTATGGATAAAGCAGCTACGGCACTTGCACCACCCACCGCCTGCTCTGCTGCTCCATAGAGGGTCGAAGTCCTGTAAGTCAAAGCCGCTGGCTGTGCGATCGATACCAGGTTACCAAGGAACGCAATTCCATACAGGCTGATGGGCTTGATGCTACCGAAGCTCTGGTGAGCAGCAACATACGTCCAGATAGCGAAGCACGGAATCGGTCCGAGCACTGGAAGGAGGTAATGCCACATTCGCTCGCGAGTGTAGTCTGAGTGCCAGCTCCAGACTGCGTAGCACACGATGGCTACGAAATAGACCGCCGAGGTGTAGCTGTTCGACGTCCTGGGCGAGAAGCCGGCAAACTCGTTCAGGATGATCGGCAGGAATGTCCCCAGTGCCACCGCGACGATCAGCAGGCAGATGTACGAGACGAAAAATGCGTAAGTGCTCGGCCTGGTGAAGACTGCAATGAACGTCTTCGTGTCCCATGTGGCATCCGTGTATCTCGTGGCTCCTCTCCCGAACCTATTGATAGCGATGTAGCGCTCCCTTTCGCTCAGGGCAGGCGTCGTCTCCGGAAAGGTGAGGAGCAGAGAGTATATTGGCACCGACATGATAATGGCCATCAAGCCTTCGATGATCTGGAAGGTGCTAATTAGATCCTGGCCGCTCATTGGAGGGACCGTGACTCACGAAGACCCATCGCCAACTCTCTAAGCCGCCCTTTCCGTTCAAAGAATCAACACCGACCGCGATGAATCCTCCGACTCCGCTGGCAAGGGCGTTCGCAGCGTGGAACAACCCTATTCTAAGTGCTCTTTCAGACGGCTTGTACCTGCAGACCGGATGGTGTCATCGTCAACAACGACCTGCCGCGGGATCTCGAGAACATCTTACTTACCAAAACGAGAAATACATTATACAGGCCGGTACCACTCCAGACTCCGGAAACCCAAGGAAGAAGGGAGCAGCTAATAACCCAGAAGAGCCCTGTACGGATGCAATACAGCAAACCACAGTCCCGAATCCGATCATGATCACGGGAAAGTACCTTTTGCCAGAGACCTTCTTCATCAACAGGTTGGACGGTATGAGCAGCACCGTCACCATGAAGTAAGTGATCGAGATCGCCCAGTTGAACTCGATGCCTTTCAGGTGCAAGCTCTCATCGAAGCTGTCAGGAGTACCGGCTTGCAAGACACCTACGAATCCCATGTTGGCCCTGTCTAGATAGGCCAGGAAGTAGACAAGACAGCAAGGTAGAAGCACTCGCAGGTCCAGTTTGCGAACAAGTCTCCTTTCCTCCGCGGGCTCCCAATCGATCAGGGCATTGACCTGCTCAACGCGGTCTTCGGCTTTGTCTGTGCCGTGTTTCAGCTCGCGGTATTCTAAGATGCATGAAGTACCAACGTTCAGCTTTGGCAGGTATGATGGCCTGCTTCAAGCTCCATCCACCGATATATACGCCTTCCGACTCGACGGCTGCTCGAGCAGCGCTGAAGTTCAACATGATAAAGCACAACCATGCAATATGCGTCTGGCAACGACGAGATCGTGGAAAATCACGAAGAAGAGGGAAGAGTGTAAGATCGAGGTTGGTCTTACAGTAGATCTATCACATGCACGGGCAGATACTGCTGAGATCGTGCTTGCTCAATTCTGTATCTCCTGCTACTTCGTCACAGCACTTCCATGCGGGAATACTAGCTTGGTGTTACCCCATGGGACTTTGCTGTCGCGTGGCAGCAAGTACAGGTGGGGGATCTGCAGCAGGTGAGGAGGTGTATGCAGCTTACGGCTGGGCTTTGTGCTTCCTTGTCTGGCATCAAGCGAGCTGTGAGATCACATTCCGGGTTAGTATGTACCGGATCAGCATTCGCGCAAACGGCCTGTGTCAGTCCGAGCGTCCATACCGGTGGTCTCCTTCACGCTTGCGGAACAACATCTCCGTCGTCTGAGAAAGGCATTCAGTTCATTGGCGGCAATGCTCACAGTCACTATCCACTGTCGACCGGAAAGCGACGTCACAGACTACAGGATCATCTCACAAAGTGAGCGTTCTCACGCCTCCAAGCTGCTACCGCCAAAGCTCTAGTAACATGCTCATATCTTCTGCAAAGCGCCATGGCTCTAATTAAGCCTTTCGATCGTTGCGACTACGCAACACAGCACACTGGACCTAACGTTTTACCAAACTTCTTCCTTTTCAGCAGGCTCGTCCGATGGGCACACAAACCTCTGCTGGCTGTCAACGACTTGACGTTCAACTTCCAGGCGAGCTACGCTCAGCTGCTTACCGATGTGCTGCATCTTCGCAACGAGCTCCGCCGAGCTCTAGACCCAACTGTAATCCAACGAATCGACCGCGAGGAAGAGGTTTTCATCCTTCTTCTAGGCCCAGGAGGGTATGAATTCACAGTCGGCTTTTTTGCTTTGATGGCGTTGGGGGCAGTGATTGTGCCTATGTCTCCTGATCTGCCAGTCAAAGAGGCCATATACTTCGCGACAAAATCTCAGGCCGTTGCTGTGATCACGGCTGATCGATGCTTAAAGCTTGGAGAAGACTTACAAAACGCCTCCCGGGATCTCAGTGGTTCGGAGTTTCGTTTAATGCCCATCCGTCCACACCTCATGCAGCCTTGTATAGATCCAGCCGAACTCATCATATCGTCCGACGCATACATGGATCTCAACAAAAGCGGATATGTCATCTTCACTTCGGGCACCACTGGGCCCCCGAAAGGCGGCGTCAAAAGGAGAGGCTTCCTTTACGACGTAGCGTCCCAATTTAGCGATCAGCACGGCATCCGAGAAGGCGATCTGGTCCTACACACGTTGCCAGTGCATCACGCTACCGGCATCACCGTCACCTTGCTTCCTTTCCTGTGGAGTGGCGGCTCGATCGAGTTCCGGAGCGGCGGATTTGATACTGCCTGGACATGGGAGAGAGTGAAACAGGCGGACTTGGACTTCTTCAGTGGGGTACCCACAATCTACATGAGGCTGATGCAGTACTATGAGCAGCACCTTGCTAAGCTTCCCAATGCCGGCGACTACGCTCGAGGAGCTGGTCGTATTCGAGCGATGCTTTGCGGCACATCGGCTTTGCCGAGACCGCTGCAGCAGAAGTGGACGAAGCTGAGGGGTGGCAAACCGATATTGACTCGCTATGGCGGCACAGAATTTGGCAACGTGAGTTTCATCCATCACTTACGCAGTGTATTTCGTGCTGACAAACTGCCCCAGGCCTTCACGGTCACTCCATGGCTCGCTGAGCAAGGTGTACCGGACGGGTCTGTGGGGACAAAAGGCCCTGGTGTTGATCTTAAGCTGTCAAATGGGAATGAAGGGGAGGTCTTGTTGCGGACTCCTATCATGTTCTCGAAGTACTTGTTCGATGAGGAGGCGACCATGAATGCACTGGATCCAGACGGCTACTTCAAGACAGGTGACATTGCTCGCAGAGAAGGCGACTTTTACTTCATTCTTGGCCGATCTTCTGTGGACATATTAAAGAGTGGTGGCTACAAGATCTCCGCTCTCGACATCGAGCGTGAGATCTTAGGCTTAGACTATGTGGCGGAGGTCATGGTCGTTGGTGTCGAGGACGAGGAGTTTGGGCAACGTGTGGCAGCGGCGATAGTACTGCGGACTGACCTGCGCAACAGTCTCACCGTTGATGACTTACGGCGAGACCTCCGAGGGAGCCTCGCGGGCTATAAGATGCCTACACTGCTGCGCATCGTCGATGAGATCCCGAAAAACGCCACTGGCAAGGTGGTCAAGAAGGTACTCGTAGGCCAGCTGTTTCCCGTTGAGGGACATTCATATGTCCAAAGATGGGTGTCGAGCAAAGCGCAAAGCAAGCTGTGAACAGTTTGGTGTCTCTATACTCTTCTGGTTACAGCTTCACCTTTGGCTCTCTCGATGTCGCTCGATGATGGACATAGCTGTTGGCCTGATATGCCGCTGTCGCTTGCCCGACTAGCTCGTTACGAAGCACGCCATAAACGCCCATCTTCGCCTTGCCCTTCCACTTCTCAGCAAGCTGCAAAGCCATGCCCAGCATCTCGTCGGGAGCCGCAATGGCATCGACAATTCCATCTTCAAGTGCTTCCGGCGCCCTATACTTGTGCGCCTGTAGCAACACCTTCCTAGCCACCGGAGCGGAGAGCTTCAATCTCGGAAGTGTGCCCATGCCAGGATGATGCAAGCCAGCGTTGACCGGAGGCATTTGCCAGTATCCTCGCTGGGAATTCATGATGCGGTAGTCGTGAGCGAGCGTAAGAAGGCATGCTCCTCCGAATACATGGCCGTTTATCAAGGCGATGGTTGGGAACGGGAAGTCCAGCACCGTTGCTAACAACGGATAGAAGCCGTCTGTGCTCGAGTACGGGTTCGCCTCCCGTTCGTCTAGATCGAGTCCCGTGCAGAAGAATCGAGCATCATTTCCTCTGAGAATTACGGCGCCTTCAGCATCCTGACCTAGCTCACGTTCGGCTTCGCGATACGCTCGTATGAGCTCCTGGCATGCTTCGACGTTCAGTCTGTTCTCCGGTGGCTTCTGCAGCGTGATGAGGTATACGTCTCCACGTCGTTCAAGTGATAGGTGTTTGTAGCCCATGATGTTCTCAGGCTGCCCAACGTGTCGAAGATTGTACGTATAGCATCTGCATCAAACGCAGTCACAGCTAATTGCCCGGGTATACCGGCAACAATGGTACAGTCTCATGCAGTGTCATGGCATCTATGCACCTCTCGCATACACAGCGGGGAAGCTTGGTCATTGCCATGTGGCAGTTTCGGGAGCTCTGGGTCAGCACAGCAGGCTCGAACTCAGGACGATAGCCATGAGTAAGCTGGTCATCCCGGCAGCGGCGTATTACAGTCCGAGATGTGTTTTGAGGTGCTCAGGACAGCGGTGGAAGAGCATATCCGAACGTCCTTGGCAGGATCGTACACATCGATCTCAGCAGCCGCATACCGATGCACGATGCACAGTACCATATCGCAACACCCACCATGAGCGACTTCACTGCAGTCTTGAAGCCTCACCTAGACGCAGATGGCGCGGCAATCCTGGCCAAAGAGCGACAACGCTCCAACATCAACACCACCCAACTCTCCGCCCATCTCTTCGGCTCAACATACCTGGAACGCCAACAGCGTATTCTCCAAACCATCCACCGCGAGGAGATCTTCTCGAAAACCCAACAACCCAACCTCTCCCGCCCAGACCGCCACAAACTCGGCCTCGCTCGTGGCAAACGCATGCGCCAACTCATGGACCTCCACTCCTGGACCGACGAGGACTTGCTGATGGTGGAGTACCTTGTCGACGACATTCAGCCCTATCATCTGCACATGTCCCTCTTCACCTCTGCGATGAGAGAGCAATGTTCAGACTCACAGCGTGAGTACTGGATGCCCAAGATCGCGGACTGGAGTATCGTAGGCGCTTATGCTCAGACGGAGCTGGGGCACGGGAGTAATGTTCGTGGGATCGAGTTGACTGCTACTTGGGATCAGGTTGAGAGGGAGTTCGTGTTGCATAGTCCGACGCTTACGGCGAGTAAGTGGTGGAATGGGACGCTTGGAAGGACGGCGACGCATGCGGTTGTTGTTGCGCAGCTGTTGCTTCCGGACGGGAGGGATGGGAAGTTGCAGTCCCATGGGCCGCATCCGTTCATTGTGCAAGTACGTGATATGAGGAGTCATTTGCCATTGGAGGGGATTGTCGTGGGCGATATTGGGCCGAAGTATGGGTACGCTATGATGGACAATGCGTATATGCTGTTCAATCAGCATCGGGTGCCGCATAGTGCGCTGTTGTGTCGGTATGCGAGCGTTGATCCAGAAACTGGTGCTTATCAGAAGCCGAGTAATCCGAGTTCCGTGTATGGTAGCCTTACCAGAGTATGTCGTCTCCATACCCTCATGCTCCACACGACGCTGTGTCACTGACTCTCCCAAAGGGCCGCTCAGTAATAGTAATGAACGCCCGCCTTATCCTCGCCCGCGCCGTAACAGTCTCTATCCGCTACCTCTCCATCCGCCGCCAATTCCGTGACCGAGACCACCCAAACACCGCCGAACCCGAACTCAGCGTACTCGACTACCCAACCGTCCAAATCCGTGTCCTGCCTTTACTAGCCACGACCTTCACCCTCCACTACACAGGCGCAGCTATGCGCGAACTTTACGAACGCACCCGCAGCGCCAACGAGCTTGACGGCGATCGAGCGCAACTCGCTGAGTTGCACACAACGTCCGCTGGCCTCAAGAGCCTTGCGACAGAGCTGGCTGCGAACGGGATCGAGACTTGTCGTCGTGCCATGGGCGGGCATGGTTATGGTGGCGGGACGGGGTTGGTGCAGTTGAATGCTGACTACCTGTCTAAACCAACGGTGGAGGGCGATAATTGGATGATTACGCAGCAGGTTGCTCGTTTTCTTCTTAAGAAGATGGGTGAGGTGATCTCGTCGCCAGACCGGGAACCTGCGAGTGCTACCGAGGAAGTCCTGATGGCAATCGTCAAGAACAAGAACGGTGAGGCTTCATCAGGCGTCCTCGACGATGACAGCGCGATCGTAACAGCATTCGAACATCGAATGGCCTACCTGGCCTTCCGCGCCCACAACCTCCGCGAACTCCAGAATCGCTCGTGGAATAGCCTCTTAATCGACTTCCACCACCTGAGTCGTGCTTACTCCCAACTCCTACTCATCACCAACTTCCATCGCGCCTTACAAGCCAATGACCTCACCTGCCAGCCCACACAGTCAGCTCTCGCAGACCTATTCTACCTCTTCGCCTTCACAATCATAGACGCCGAAGCCAGACAATTCCAGCAATCTTCCGCCATCTCTACAGAGGAACTAGACTCCCTGCCTGACAAGATCCTGGAGCTCATGCAGAGAATACGGCCGCACGCTGTTCGATTAGTGGACTCATTCGCACTGCCTGACTATCTCCTTGATAGCGCGCTAGGGAGGTACGATGGGAAGGTATATGAGACGCTGTTCCACAACGCTCATGTGCTCAATCCGTTGAACAAAATGACGTTCAACCCAGACTATCGAAGTGATGAGATCGTTATGGGTAGTGGCGATGGCGGCAAGATCTTGGCCAAATTGTGAGTGGAATGTTCGGTCGGGGTGTTATAGGTGGAGGCTTGAAGCTTCCCATTACGAGGCTAGAGAAGGCTGCATGCGCGCCTTTTCCAGTTGATGGTTGATGTTGGCCAATACTTGGGTCTGCGAGTAAAGTGCGTGCCCTGGGTGTAGCGAAGACAGGCGTTTTTGCATTAGAATAGCCAGTCTCCATCGGGAAGAAGCCTGGGCCTGTTGTGTTTGGAGGCGAGGTTACTAGAGGAGGGAGGCCTTCGTCCTGAAGATCATCTGTTCAGAGCTGAGGTAGCTCATTCGCACAATGATAGCATGCCGATGCTGACGTTACTTTCACCAGAGAGCTACTTGTACCTCCTAGGACTGGAAGGATGAGGTATCT
This sequence comes from Neocatenulostroma microsporum, assembly GCA_022814695.1. Lineage (NCBI taxonomy): Eukaryota > Fungi > Ascomycota > Dothideomycetes > Mycosphaerellales > Teratosphaeriaceae > Neocatenulostroma > Neocatenulostroma microsporum. Next base: position 12,487 of record JAKLLW010000487.1, read on the forward strand.
GACGGAGGAGCAGTGGCCCCTTTCGGTATGTGTGTATCCGTACATCATTCTCGATCAGCATTTCGAGTCTCCATAGGCTCAACAGCTTTGGTAGTTGGCAGAACGACTCTATGTCTTACAATTTCTCCATGCTTTGAGTATGTTTAGGTTAGAAGAGGTAGAGGTCGATGTTGGTGAAGTGAGTTGAGACGGAATGCCTCGAGACGGAGACCACGCGCGGCGACGTCAGGCTTGGCACAACTTTCTTCGCGCATCGCGTACTCTCAATCTCTCATCAGATGAAGTCGGGTTTTCGGGACTGTGTAGCATCCCATCTAGCGAGCGATGAGAGCAGCTAATGGCATCCAAACGCCTTCTACATCGCTGTTGCGATTCCTGCAATGCCAGCTCGATGCGCAAGCTACCGCCCATTGCTCGGTGACACCTCTCCGACCTCGAGTCTCCTTATACCGGCAATCATGTCGCAACGCCTCGACGAGCTCAGTGCCTTCCGCATTCGTACATCCGCGCTCTACGAAGCATGACAGATACGCGATCCGGAACCGACGAGACTTCACCTCCTCCGCCCACCGCGATGGTCTCCGGCGATGGCTATGGCCAGCACCCAGCAAGCCGGCAGTCAACCGCCAAGAGGAGCTCCCGCCTCTGCCAGGCTTCATAGACGACAATGCAGCACTGAGCGGGAGAATCATCAAGCCAAGCAATGAGTTGAAGCTACGATGTACAGAGGTGGACGAGAATGGCAACGTGGTGCTGGTCAATGGCGAATTCCGGAAGAGCGAGTTGATTGCGAAAGTATGTACAGATGCCCCATATGGTACATCGCGCACGTGACGGACGACAGGGTTCCACGAACTGACAATATGTCCCTATAGTACTCTCTCCTCCCACGGGACCTCCGAAAGATAGACAGCTCCATCCTCCCACACATCCTGGTCCGACAGAACGCAATACTAATCAACCTCCTCCACCTCCGCTGCCTCATCAAGCACAATCGCGTCCTCATCTTCGACGTATATGGCTCCCAGGACAGCTATGCGCAAAGTGTCTTCATGTACGACCTCGAAGGCCGTCTGCGCCAGGCCCAGAAACAGAAGTACACTGCGGATAAGATGGCCGGCGGCAATCTGCCTTACGAGTTCCGCGCGCTGGAAGCCGTACTCATCAGCGTCACGGGTGGACTGGAAACCGAGTTTGAGATGGTAAGGACGCCTGTGGTGCAGGTGCTGAGAGAGCTGGAGGAGGACATTGATCGCGACAAGCTACGCCACTTGCTCATTTGGTCGAAGAAGCTTTCGACCTTTCATCAGAAGGCTACGCTCGTGCGGGACGCCATCGAAGACCTTCTCGAAGCCGATGACGACTTGGCAGATATGTACCTCACCGAGAAGGCTCACGGGATCACTAACGAACACGGCGAAATCGGTCGCGCAGAAGACGACCACGAAGAAGTCGAGCTGCTGCTAGAATCATACCATAAAGTGGCGGACGAAATCGTGCAGATCAGCAGTAACTTGGTTTCTGCGATCAGAAACACCGAAGAAATCGTACGAGCCATTCTGGACGCGAACCGCAATAGCTTGATGTTACTGGAGCTGAAGTTCTCGATCGGCACTCTAGGTATCAGTGCGGGCATGTTTATCGCGGCACTCTACGGTATGAATCTGGAGAACTTTATCGAGGAGAGCAATTACGGATTCTTCGGCATCTCCGGTTTCAGCACAGTTATCGCGGTCATTGCTTGTATGTACGGATTACGCCAATTACGGAGAGTGCAGAGAGTGAAGATGTGGGGTGAAAGTAGAGGATCGAATACTTCCACTTCTATGGTGTCGGCGGCGAGCGGGAGCGGGATGGCGAAGACGAGTGCTTCAACTTCGGCAAGCTCCTCCGCTTCGGGCACCACGGGAGGAAGAAGGAGCTGGTCGTGGTTGCGGCCTTTTTCGTGGCCTGGCGGGCATGGAGGAGGCCAGATGAAGCGACACGGGAAAGAAGGCCGAGGTGCGTGGAACGAGAACAACGTCCCTGTCCCTCCGGCTCCGCCGATTCCGGCCTTCGCTGTCTCTCCCTATGTGCCTCCGGTGAACGGAGGTCTGGGAGGTGCTGGGGCGGGTATCAGGCAGGTGCAGAAGAGCAAGTTATCGAGAGACGGGCAGAAAGGACGGATGCCGTCGCCCGCGGCGGCGAAGAAGTAAGGTGTATGGAGGAATTGTACGATGCTGGAGGACGGATCGCTTCGCCACTCCAATCTTTGCTGCTTTTGAGGGTTGCATTTGCGGCTGTCGATTTAGCGTAGGCGTCCTGGCGCATGTTGTATATTACTGTAGCTGTATTATAGTACAACAATCCGTCTCGGGCCCGGTCCCGCATGGCGCCCGCTGCAAGCTCCACAAACGGTCGAGAGCTTGCAACTCTACCAACGTCAAGACTCAGGACATCTCTCACCGCCGCCACAACACTCTCCCACTACCCTGCCTTGCCAATTACCTCATCCTCTGGAAACATAACCTTCTGGGCTACAGCACAATCATGTCCGATCGCGTCCCCTACCAACCTCCCGAGGACCTCCCTCCCAAGCAAAAGGAGTTCTACGATCATTTCCACAAGACTGTCTCCCGCAATGCACCGCACCCAGGCGCCGCCGAACGAGCAGGCAAGAGCCTCTTCCCGGTCTTAGCCGTCTTACCAAACCTCGGGAAACTGCAAGTTGATTTAATGGCCCAACTCGAAGACGAAGCGCCCTCTCTTCCACAGGACGCCCGCGAAACCGCCAGTCTGGTGGTAGTAACGTACTACAAAGCAGCTTTCGTCAAGAAAGTCCACAGTATGAACGCCGTACGCCTCGAACTTTTGACGGAGTCCCAAGCTACGACCATCTCGGACGGCAGCAAACCGGATGATCTGAACTCGAACTGCAGCCTTGCGTACGACATCTCAACTCACTTACTGGACGTACGCGGCCCACTACCGCAGGATCTTTGGGATCAAGGCGTAAAGGCTTTCGGCAAAGAAGGGGTTGTATGTCTAGTCCATCTCGTAGCGCTGATGAGTTGGACGGCTTTAGGTATGAATGCTGTGGATGTCAAGCCGCCTCAGAAACCTCCGGGGCAGGATGGAGCGGAGGGGAAGGGGGAGCTTGCTGATAAGAGGGATTGAGAGGGAGGAGCGAACTGCGGATTTTGTCATCTGTTGGCTCTTTACCAGTCTTGGAGGACCTCTGAGTGGTCCGTCGGCTGGGTGCTATGTTCATACGGCATTCCTGCAATAGGACTTACCCGTCGTCGTCGCAAGTTTCACAAGGGCTTCACGCGTCACGCATCAAATCCTGGACAACCAAAAGGATGGCACCTTCGCACCCCAAATCAGACTGCCAAAAAGCAAAACGTACAGCAGCGGGTATTCCCACGTGGTCACCCACCGTAGTACTAGTCCGCCGGTTCGCAGCTTATGTATGGCAGAGCGGACGGGATGCCCAGTTTTCTGCGACCTATGGCCGTACGTGCTGAAACCAGCTTTCGCCATCATACTTAAGCATTCATATTTCGTACCGAAGCCGTGAATGCCGCCCAGTAGCTGGGCTTACTTACACACAAGACAGTGTTGACCGCTATACGACGATACCCTCCATGCCTGCAATCAATGCATACCGCCAAGATTGGACGCCCTTGAAAACAAAGCTTTGCTGGGCTCACGAGTCTCCCAAGAGACGAGCAGGCTCCATCAAATGGATCGCATCATGCTCGCCTCATTCACGAGAACTTAGGCCTGCCCAGTTGGCCATCGTTCTAGCTCGCCGACGATATCTGGATGGGAAGCTGTGGTAACTTTGGAGTACTCCTACGAAAGTAGATGGGTAGATATTTGTATGCCAGTAAGTCCTCACCTCACAAGCGATCCAGCAGACTCCGGAGGCCCGACTGAGCTAACGCCGCTCTCTTCCTCAGCCGGAGAAGAAGGACGGTCTCCACCACTAGCTCCCACGCCGACCTTGAAGAAGCCAGCGATGCTGCGATCCCACCGAAAGGAGTCGGATGATATGAGCTAGACGATATGAGCACCGATGCGAGTTCGTGCGACAGAGAACTCATCATCAACTGCTGTGATAGACCACGACCTCTTCAAGTTAATGGGAAGATGATCTAGACTTGAAAGCCACAATATTCATACCATCTCATATCAATAGAGTAACAACGCCGCTGCAATGCACTTTTAGGCCCAAAAAGGTTTAGCACACTGTAAGCCCATTCTATCGCACCAATTCCTAAGAGTAATCCTCTGCAGAACGCCAGTGCAATGCATCATCATACCAACTTCATGTCACAAAAGCTGTACTCCGCCAACGCCATGCACAGAAAGCACGATTCCTTCCACACCTCCTCATACTCTGGTACACTTCTAGGCCTCATCGTCGGTGTCCGGCGGACGAGGCGTACCCTTAGGCGTGTTCAACCACTCAATATGCCTCAGCTTCCTCCTCACCTCACGGTCCTTCAGCTGCTGACGCGTGAGCTTCTTCTTCTTCTTGGCCTTGAACTTCATATCCCCGCCTTCTGCGTCCGAGACTTGCGTGCTGCCGGCGGGAGTACCGTTCGTGCTAGGCGCTGCGGACGACACGTTCGACGAGGTAACAGCCGAAGACGCCAAAGAAGAGCCAGGTCGAGAGTCCTCGAAGCGGTCCATGTTGACTGCAAGGTGACCCTTCTGAGTAAGGCGGCCGTTGTCGACGTGCCATTGCTCAGGGCAGAGTGCACCAACGAACTCCTCGTTGTGAGAGATCATGACTACACCACCCTTGTAGTCACGGATAGCCACGGCCAGACCACCCAAAGAGTCACGATCCAAGAAGTTGGTCGGCTCGTCCAGAACAAGCAAATGCGGGTTGTTCCACATAGCGCCAGCCAATACAACCTTGACCTTCTGTCCACCAGACAAGCCAGAGATCTCGTTGTGGTTGGCAATCTCCGGGTCCAAGCCAACATCATCGAAGTGCTTGGAGATGACCTTTGGCTCGAGCGTCCGGAACCCAAGACCTTCACGGGAAGCCTCGTGATCATCGAACTCCTGGATCAGCTTCTGGTAGCCGTGCTCCAGGAGCGTCTCTCGAGAAACCATGGAATTGTGCTTTGGAAGCCACCCAACCCACTTGACCTCGTACTGGAAAGTCTTCTTGAACTTCTGACGCCCAATCAAGGCCTCGATCTGCCTGGCTCCCATGCTCTCGTGGAGAGTGATGAACTTGTCCATCTGCGCCTTGTCCTCTGCAGTAAGAACGCGAGTCTGCTTCATCAGCACTTCACGGTCGTCTCCGTTGGCGTATCGCCACTGGAGGTACTGGTTCGGCGTCTTCTCCATGTGCATCTCCACGTGCTCAAGCGCATGCTGCTTGATGTAGCCGATACGCAAGTTGGGATGCTTCTCGACCTTGCCGGTCTGCGGGACAACTTCGCCGGTCAGAACCTTGATCATCGTCGACTTGCCTGCGCCGTTGGGGCCGATGATGGCGACTCTGCTGCTTAGCGAGAGTTGAGCAGAGACGTTGTGGAGGTTGGGTTTCGAGGCTCCAGGGTAGGTGAAGGTGCAGTCCGTCATGCGCAGAATGCTGCGGGTGTTGCTCTTGACACCGGTCAAGATACCTGGCGGCGGAAATTTGAACTGGACTTGCGAAGCGGAGAGGGTGTAGTAAGCCTTCGCCTCGGGCTTCTGCTTGACGAACTCGGAGAGATTGCCACGGTAGTGGATCAGCTTCTTGTTCTCGTAGTTGTACACATCTGTGCAGACTTCGTCCAAGAAGCCGGAGTCGTGAGAGACGAGCAAGCTGGTGATCTCGGTGTGCGTCTTCAAGTAGTCTTGCAGCCACTTCACATTGGCAACATCCAAGTGGTTGGTAGGCTCGTCGAGCAGGAAGACATCAGCGCGCATCAACATAGCGCGGGCAAGAGCCAGCTTCATCTTCCAGCCTCCAGACAAGCTACCGACTTTCTCGTTCTGACGGCCTTCTGGGCCGGGTGTGAAGCCGACTTCCTCCAGCACAGATTCGATGCGCTCCTTGCTCTCGTTCTTCAGCTCCGGGTCCTTGACTGCGTACTCCAGAATCGTGAGATCAGCGTCCTCGCCTTGGTTGTGCTCCACGAAGCAGGTCTTCACCTCATCCTGAGGCGGGAAGCCATCGAGCTTGCCGGTCGCGATCGAGCGCATCAGCGTAGACTTGCCAGCACCGTTGCGACCGCAGAGTCCGTAGCGATGACCCTTGAGCAAGCGCAGGTTAGTGTGCGAGAGCAAAAGCATGCCACCGTATCCGAGAGAGAACCTGGCGTTAACAATCTCGGTCTCACCGTCATCCTCCTTGATCGGAACACCGAACTTGCGCTGATCCTCCTTCTCGAAGAATTCGCCTATTGCTTTCGCGACTGCATCCGCTTTGCCATCATCCATCAGCGGCTGAAGGTACCCTGCGACATTTGGCACCACGCGCTCAATCACACGCTGGTTCGCGTCCTCCGCCAGAATCTCCGAGATGTAGACCTTCGCATGGTTCCACACCTCCGAATCGCCCGGGTAGTCTAGAAGCCCGCCATTCTTTTTCACCTCTTTCTCAAGCAGCGCCTGCACATCGTTGGGCATTGTCCGCTCAACAACCTCGTGTGCCTTTGCGTCTCCATTCTGCTGCTCGCCCATGGCAGCGAGTATGACATCCGCCGCTCTCTTGCCGATCTCTCGGACTTCCGGCAAAGACGCACCATCGCGAACGCGTTGCACACCAGGCTTCAGCTTCGGTAGGAAAGCGCGCGCCTCGACTGGGTCGTGGACAAGCTTGGTCAAGTTCTCCACGACCACAACCGTTTGTCGGATGACTTCTTGTGGAGTGTTAGGCTGGTTCAGTGTCCGCTCCAAGAGTGGCGTAAGCAGCGCAAGCACTGGCGAAGTGACGACCGTGACGAAGGTAGTCTGGCTGAGCGCGTGAATAGCCTTCCTCTGTGGCTCCGCACTCGGGTCCTCCATGGCCTTCACCAACAACGGAATTTTGGGCGCCACGTCATCGTTCTGCAACAGCGTCACAAGACTGTTCATGGTCTTGATCGCTTGCTTGGCCACCTCAGACTTCAAGTCGTGCATGCCATTCTCCACTATTGGTATCAGCCTGTCCAGCCTGTTGCCCATGGCTGCTCTGAGCACATCCTTGTCCTTCTCAACTTCGAAGCTCTCCATGCCAACCTTGGCCTTGTCCGCCATGCGCCCAATCAGCTCAAGAGCGCCCACAGTACCCTGCCATTTCCCGGTCTTCTTGCCCAAGTACTGCATCACAAGCGGCAGCAGGCCAAGGACTTTAGCCTCAGGCGAGAGATTGTTGAAGAGGGTGTCCAGAGCATACTTTGCGCCCTCTTTCACCGCACTCGTTTTGTCTGCTAGCGCGTCCAACGCAGATGGCACCAGTCCTGGCTCTTGGAGTAGAAAGACGACTTCGCTCAACTTCTGCTTCGGTAGGAACTTCTCGAATATCGCACCGAGAGCGAACATAGCGCCTTCTCGTTTGCCTGGGTTCTTTTTGTCCGAGGCAGCCTTGACAGCGCCCGGCAGGATGTCGTAGCCGGAGCCAGTAAGGCCACGGAAGCCAACACTGTTGAGGAGAGCGTCTGTGAGAGCGTACGCTCCATCGAGCGAGTCTTGCGACGTCTTGGAGGTGTAGATCTGTGTGGTCAACCGCTCCACATCCTCAGGTGAGGGTCCAGCATTCTTGCTGGTGACCATGATTTGGGGAGCCATCGGAGGCGATTCGCTGTGTGGCATCGAGTGTTGGAACTTCTTCGTCGACTTTGGTGAGCTGAAAATTCCGGTGGGCGCAGGCGCAGTCAGCGGGCTGGCCGCAAACGGTTCTTGAAATCTCGCTCTGTGCAGCACGGTCTACGCGCTTTCGTACTGCTGGTGGTATATGAGACGCTTGTGCGTCTAGAGTGGAGAGTGTTGCGTGGTATTAAGTAGGTACAGAAAGGAGAGACTGTGCGCTAAAGGATGCTGAGAGGACAGGAAACGAAACTTTTCTTTCGTCACCAAATGAAAATCCCACGGTTGCGCACGAACCTGGCGGATCTAGCCGCCGTAACAGCGATAAGGCCTCGGCTGTTTCCGGCTTTCACATGCCGAGCCGCGCCATGTCATTTGAGAAGACAGTACTGGAGACATACAGACGGCACGATACTGTAGATACATGCGTTTCTGCGTGTCTACTCGAGCATTACGACGCTTGCTTTCTTCCGGGCAACGACAACAACCGCGCGCCACTCGTCGACCTTCTCAGCGACCTCCTTCTTAGGGACCTCCATACCCTCGGAATCCAAGACCCAGTCGTGTCTATCTATACCTTCATCTTCACTGACAACATCCCACTCCTCAGTAAGCGCATCACCGGTCTCTTCAGGCTTGGACTGTGGAGCAGGCTGGTGGACACGAACCTCGGTATCTGCTTTGTTCTGCGAAGGGTGTCAGCTTCGAGGCATTCTTCCATGCGGCTGCACTTCCAAAAACCGGTGTTGTGATATAGCATGGCTAAGCAGACCAACGTACCTCCTTCTTCAACAATTCTTTCGGGGCTTCATCGGCGGAAGGGCCAAAGCGTTGTACCATACTACTCGGATGAACGCTACCGGTTGTCGGGATAGCAGGAGATCTGTTCGTCAAGAGACTCGCCTTCTCATCCGTAGCATTCTGCGGTCTTGGGCCAGCAGGTACAGCCCTCTTGCGCTTCGAAGGACAATTGAATAGCGGCTGCAATGAGCTATCTCCGGTGAGCCTGCACCGCTCACTCTGCGCAGGGACTGCAACAGGCGGTACATATCCAAGCGTAACCTGATTCGACCTTGTGCGAACAGGAATGGCCCGTGGCGCTGCAGAAGCCGGACAAGGCGTATAGTTGTTGAGCGACATGTATCCGTCTCGCCGACGGCTCGCCATATCACTCACTCTCGCGTCCTGTATGGCTTAGCTGCTGTCTCACACGATCATATCTCTACGCCTGAGAGCTGGCTTACCTCTAAGTCGTACGAAACACCATTCATAGCTCTCAACCGCGCTCTGTCTTGCCCGAACTCGAGATGCTGACTGCTGACTGGCTTTGGCGATGTAGGAGGTGTTGGAGTCTGAGCGTTCTTCTGGCGTGGAGGTCTTGCGGAAGTGCTTGGATCCTGCATCATATCACAATCAGCCACCTGCTGCACTCGGGATGATCTCTATGTCGGTCGAGTGCGCGGCGGCATGCCACTTACGGATTGACCCGGTGTCATGAATTGCGTGCCACTCACAGCGTAGTTCGGCATATTGGAGGATGTTCCGAAGGGGTAGACTCTCTGATCAGTATGCAAAAGCTTCGTCCCAAACCCACCAGAATTCATGACGGCGGTCTTGGGGGCTTCGCATCTTTCACGACTGTCGCAAAATTAGTCTCCAGTCAACAAAAAACAGCCAGAAAAGAGGATACTGTGCTTACTCCCGCTGTTCGGTATCTTTGTCGAAGTTCGTGTGGCAAGTATCCATGCAGGACGGCTGTGCAGCCCCAGCTTGGGATGGAGGTAGGTACGGCATGGCTGCGAATGTGCTGACCAACTTGTGTGTGATGTGTGGAAGATGTAGATGCAGCTCGAAAAGCTGGGTATCGATTTTTACTACCTGCTTGGTGTGGGTGTGCCTAGCGTCACGCGGGCCCATGGTACTGGTATGAAACATGTGGTGGAGCTGGCTGGGCCGTCTCCCTGAATGCTGACCGTAGTAGCATGATGTGAGTCGTTATCGGTAAGTACAGATCAACACCGGCACACCTCTTTAACGGCCCGAGCAGCTACGATGAATGCGCCTTTACCAATTCCTCCAGCTCCTGCTCGCTCAACGGCTCCAAGCCAAGCACACTGTTGTCATCATTGCCTGAGAAGTCGTTCCCCATCTCTCTCCCGAAAGCAGCCCTGCTAATAAACCCTAAGAGCCAGGACATCATATTCTCGCCCATGGCACCGGGACCATTGAGCGTAGCATAAGCTTGCTTCTCCAATACCTCACTTTCCACTTGCGTGATCTCCCAACCCTCCTTACCCGTATACCGCTGCGCCTTCTCAAGCAGCTTATTCTGCGTCGTAGTCACCCCGTTGAGGCGAATAGCGCGATCAGCGGTCTCGTCCAGATGCTGCAACACGGCCACCGTCCCCTTCGCAATATAAGGCAGGGGGTTAGTAGTAAACGACACATCGCCTCCGTCGATGACCCTAATCTTCTTGTTCTTGGGATCCAAGATGAAGCCATACGCCAAGCCCCAGTCCAGAAAGACGTTGGTGTACATCAGGGTATAGCTCGTCCGGCCGCCAGTGGCCCGGCACTTCTCCTCAAGGTACCCCTCAAGCTCAACTTTCTCGGCGAAGACTGGCAGAGCGCGGGCTCTTGGATCGTTCAGGTCACAACCGAATTCCGAAGGTATAATGCGTCGGATACCAGCGGCGATAGCGGCATCGACGATGAGCTTTTGCTGGGAGATTCCTGAGTGGTTCAGAGTGGAGATGAAGGCATCGTGATCTTTCATGGCCGACGTGAGCGAGTTGAGATCATCGTAGTCGACTTCGGCTACCTTGACGGAAGAAGGAAAGGTGTGTTTGCTGGGCGCTCGCGTGAAGACCGTAACTTCGAAGTTGGCATCGAGGAGGGCCTCGAGGTGAGGAGCACCGAGGGTACCTGTCGCGCCTGCCAGGATGACTTTCTTGATGGCCGCCATGGTAGGCGATGTCTGTAAAAGGGGAATGAAAGGATTCGTATAGTCAGTCTTGAATGCGAGATGCTATGCTTAGGAAGATTGGTAATTCAAGTTTCGGCGTGGTGGCCAGATACATCAACGACGGGCCTTGCGGTTCATATATTCTTTACAGCATTTCAGATCCGCCCGCCTTCGCCCTCGGAGGTGGTCAGGCCAAGGAAGTAGTGTTCGGAGTCTGTTGACTGATTGGCTCCGAGCACGACGGCCGAGCAGTCTACTCCATCTTCTGCATGCTTGCTATACCGTGGCCGACGACTGCTGAGAAATACTCCATAAACTCTCTGCCAGATCGCACATGCCGCGCGGAATTGCTGCCTCGGCTTGGTCAGCCTCGCACGAGAAAGTTGGAATAAGGCTAGGTTCCGCTTTCCAAGGCTCCTATTAGATGTCCTCTGCATTGGTTAGTAGGTCGGTAGAAAGAGCAATGGACTCCCGGTGTATTCGCGTGGCCTACTCATGCGTTCGAGGATTGATGGCTACCACGACTCGAGCAAGCATCTGATGCCCCCTTACGTGTCGCGGCGGCTGCAGTGACGATGAGTTCAGGGTTGACAAGGGCGCGCATCGACCATCTGTTTGATGTGCGGCAGCTGCCTATATAGGTACGTAGATTGCTGGAAGCAGGAAGCCTTGCGAGGCATGTGAAAGCAAGAGGCTCTGCGGCCCGGCGTCGGCAAGGGGAGGGATGATCCCGGCGACGATGACGATGTGCTTGGGTCGAATTAGATTCTGCCTTGATGTGCAGACTGGATGCCTTGCAAGCAGCAGGCGCCAGGCGCATGTAAGCACAAGGCTCAGGTCGACACGTGTAAGCGACACGTTGCTTCTCCTTGATAGGTTTTCCGTGTCCGGCAGCCTGGCTTGCTACTCGACAAGTGATCCAACACTGTCCGATAGCCGGCTGAAGGACGTTACGAACGGAGATCCACGCAGAATGGAGACACAAGAACTTCTCAAAGCTGCCGCCGAGCATTTGGCAACTCTACGACCTTTCATACCGATGTACATGCACCTGATAGTGTCAGCCCTATTTCCGATCTATGCAGGAGCACATGCCTCCCTCTCACGGCCATCCTCGGCGGCTAAGCCTACCAAGAAGGACGACAAGCATACAGATGACGACGATGATGAAGAAGAGGTAGTACAAAAGATGGAAGGACTGTCGCCGAAAGATGCCGTAGTGTTCCCAATTACAGCCGGCATCGTGCTGGCCGGGCTCTACTTTCTGATCAAGAGATACGGAGCAAACTTGATCAACCTCATACTCGGCTACTACTTCTCGGGCGTGGGCGTCTACAGCGTGGGCAAACTGGTCAACGACGGAGCTACTCTCATACTGGGCTTCCTTCTGCCTACGTACTTCGCCGGCAAAGGCAAGCTATGGAAGGTGGATATTGCCAGACGGAAAGCAGTCTCACAGCGACCAGACGGCACAGAGACCGCAGACACCCAGGGTTCGCCGATACCCATACTCAGTCGCTTACCAAAGGCCTTCTACGACGCCGTCTGGAGCTTTCGCGCCTCCGTCAAGCAACGGTACACCACTAGCGCCTACATCCATGATGTTATCGACTTCAAAGGCAATCTCACCATCATTAACTTCCTCTCTGCCCTTTCCGGCGTCGCGGCAGTGTCTTATGCAAACTTCGTAGCCAAGCCGTGGTATTTGACAAATCTGCAAGGCTTCGCTGTAAGCTACAGCGCCCTTCAGATCATGTCGCCGACTACCTTCCCAACCGGCTCACTTATCCTGGGTGGCCTGTTCTTCTACGACATCTGGGCCGTCTTCTTCACACCGCTCATGGTGACCGTGGCGAAGAACCTCGATCAGCCGATCAAGCTCGTCTTTCCTAGGCCGGAAGAGCCCAGCGAGACGCTAGGTGGGCCGCCGACGCCAGGAGGCTTCAGCATGCTCGGCTTAGGCGATATCGTGCTGCCTGGCATCATGATCGGACTAGCGCTGCGCTTCGACCTGTATATGTACTACCTAAAGAAGCAGAAGACATCTATGAAGAAGACTACAAGCGCTGAGGGTACTGAGACCGAGGACGAGGTCGTGGAGAAAGCAACATACGTCCCAGTAACCGGCCAACAGGGCGACCGCTTCTGGACTTTACTCCTGCCCGCTTCTGCTAGACCGGAAAAGCTAAGGACAAGCTTCCCAAAGCCGTACTTCTACGCCTCCATGGTTGGCTACGTGCTTGGTATGCTCACCACACTGGGAGTCATGAGCATCTTCAACCATGCTCAGCCGGCGTTGCTTTATCTCGTGCCTGGAGTGGTGGGCAGTCTATGGGCCACAGCACTTGTGCGAGGCGAGTTGCAGCAGATGTGGAACTTCTCGGAGGCTGTGACTGGTGAGCAGCTGGACGAGGACGAGAAGAAGCAAGCCGACGATGAGGCGAAGCAGATGGACGAGCGATCTACGTGGCAATGGTTCAAGGATGAGCTGTTTGGCACTTCCAGCGAGGACAAGCAACCGGCTGAAGAGAGTCCAGCGGCCGACACGAAGGGTTCTGGACCGAAAGTCAAGGATGGGAAGACGACCGTCTCGGACGGCGATCTTCTCTTCAACATCTCGATTGCTCGGTACAGCCCAGGGGCTGCCACGACCGGCTCACAAGCTGCAGCTGATGCGGAGAAGATGGACGGCAGTAGTCAGGCATCTTCGGAGTCGCCGAGTGGGTCCGAGGATGCTGTGCTCGTGGAGTCTGATGAGGCTTGATGCCAGCACCAGCCCCTCACGAAGGCATAGATGTCATGTGCAATGACGAGGTTGACTTTAGTCACTCGAGATAGTATTGCTGTACAAGAGCGATTGAGTCCGCTCTCCCTAGTCGTCCCCGTGCTACACAAGGCCGGTCAATGTGAAACGGCTCCACTCTGATGGGGACAAGGAGTCGGCAATGCTGGAGAGCAGGTGTTGACTTGACACGTATCGTGTGCGCTGCTCAACTTCTCATTGAAGTAGTAATGAGCCGATACAGAGGTAGCACCGGTCGGTCATCTCTTTAGCAGAGCCTTCCTAAACCTCTCCCTCCTCTCAGCGTTCGTATCGAATCTTTGATTCGCCACTGCAATCAAGGTCCGCAGATAGTCCTCGGAAACCATGGGCTTGATCACTGGACGGTCCCCTTCGGCTTTGCCTTGCTGCTCATCGTTGGGAGAGCTGACCGTGCTGTAACCTATGATGCAGTCGAACGCCAACCCAGCGCTGCGTACAGCAACCATTGGTGAGGCTGCTTGACCTGCCGAAGAGTCGATAATGCCGTTTATGCCGCTCTCTCGGAAGCCTGCTGCTAGTGCCGCTGATACGGCGTGCTGCGCTGCCGGTAGGCTTGAGGAGAGGATATGTAGGATCTGCAAAAGAGTGAGTCGACAGGACTCCGTAGATGTGATGTCGCCGTGTAAGCCTGGTGGCCGAGCTCGCGTGGCGCATGTGGTAGACGGTAGGAGAGTCATATACTTACCAATGGCTCAAACTTGAAATGTACAAACCTTGCATCGGCAATCTCTTCTGGAGTAGTGAGACTCTCATCGGACAGGCCAAGCATACTATAGACCTCTCCAGCGCCCTTTGGCAGCTCCACCGGGTCGTGGGACGTGAACAGCCATTGCCCGCCACCCTTGGCGCCTTTCGACCCCTCCAGATAGGCCGCTACCCTACCAGCACAGCTGCTGGTCGTCACATACTCTGACAATGAGTTGATCTCAGATATCAGTTCCCGGATACCAGCGTCCACAGAGCCCTTTGGTGATAGATCCTGATACTGCTCGTCTGGTGTGTTAAGTTCGGCTAGGATTTTGGCTTTGCGGTCGTGAAAGCTGGCTGGCATCGTGCAGGTCACTCTTCATCACGCTATGTCGGTTGTGATGTTGCTGATGGTTCCATGGTCGTCCGCGATGTCGTTGTACTCTTTGCCATGCAACTTGCAAGTCACCGGTGCAAGTTGTAAATTGCAGACTTCTTTCCCCGCGGCTATTCTCAGGCGGCTCGCGGCGCGTCTAGATCGATCTTCCCGACTGCTTGGAAGCGCGGGCGGCTAAACTAGTGTCCATCACTCAACGGGATGAGATCACCGAACTGAAGAACTTCGCGAGCAACAAAGTGTCTCGAGCGTACAGTACTCCGCTTTAAAACGCAGAATCAAGACGCACGCCAGGCGCAAGAACGAGGAATCTCGAGAGCGACGCTGCGATCTCTCCGGAGCTCTCACGACTGACCCAAAAGGATTTGAAACGCACGACAGGAACTTTCGTCCACGGACGTGCATTGTGTTCTCCCGATACTGCTCGATAAGTCCCGTCCGGTCGATATGGCTCGCAAATCAGTGCGACTTTCGGGAAGCGCAAGCAAAGCCAAACCAATACCGACTCACAAGCGTGCGGCGTCAAACACAGGAACGCCAAGTGCGGAGGCGAAACGGTCGAGGACGAAGAAAACGACACCCACGAAGAGCCAGTATTTCAAGCCCGAGATTATCGCCGATCAGGACGATGCCGAGCAACCCGACTCTGAGGACCAGTCTATTTCGGAGCAAGACAACGATTCTGAATTCGGCGGGGACGCTGAAGAATCCGAAGTTTCGATTGCGGAAGACGAAGATGACGGAAGTGATGACGAGCCCAAGTCTCGAAAGATGTCCAGTTCTCGCCGTGGTGGGAGCTCATCGACTACCATCAGGACGAAAGGGCGAGACGTATGGCGCGCAGACGTCAAGGCTGGTCTCGGCCCAGGCAAAGAAGTCATCATCAAGAAACCGAAAGCAAGAGCGGCTGGTAAGGTACCATATAGCGACGAGACGATACATCCGAACACTCTCTTGTTCCTAAGAGACCTCAAGACGAATAACGACCGGCAATGGCTGAAAAGTAAGTCGTCACTCGTTCGTGCGAGTCCTGGTGCTTCGGTAGCTTATGCCTGCTGGGCCTTTTGCGAGTTCGGAACGGGCACGGTGGTTTTGAACCTGTCACTTGCAGCGAAGCACATGACCTGGTTGACGCCCTGTCAACTATGCGATTGCTCACATTGCTGCGGTGCAATCGCGAGGTACGAACCTTCGGTTCCACCTTCGATTGCTTGGTGGCTTGGCGGGGCTCGCTTTCCGCTCCGCAGTTGTTCGGACGGGGTCCAGAGGCCATTGCGCAAGATCTTGTCATCATGAGACGGCGGCGCTCATCTGGACGGGCAGCGAGCACGATCTGCTGCAGCTGCCCCTCTTACATGCAGGAAGTGACAGAGGCAAACACTCTTCTCATCTCCTACCATGCTGGTGGAGTGCCAACGCATCGAGCGGTCAAGGTGGTCTGAAGCTTACTCGAAGTAGCGACGCTAATGATGACCTGCATACAGTGAACGACGCCGAATTCCGTCAAGCCGAACGTGACTGGCATTCGTTTGTCGAGAAGCTGACAGAAAAGCTCACCGAGATAGACGATACGATCCCAGAGCTACCGGTGAAAGATATCGTACGTCACCTCCACTACTGATGATCATCGAAAGACTGCTCAATCTCGATACATACAGGTCTTCCGTATCTACCGCGATGTACGCTTCAGCTCGGACCCCACACCGTACAAGGTAAGAAACACGGCATAATACACCGGCCTGCCCCGCCTGCATGCCGCCGTTCGTCGCTAATGCAACGGGTGTGACAGCCATACTTTTCTGCAGCATGGTGAGTGCACAGGCCAGCTCTGTTGGGTTAGAAGCGCTGAGATGTGATCAAGGTCGCGGACCGGCAGAAAGGGCCCGTATGCTCATTACTACGTTCAGATCTCTCCGAATAACGAGAGCTTTGTCGGTAAGTGACTTCTCATTGTGTTGCAAATAGGGATGGCCTGCGCCCAACCGCGATGGACGCGCAGAACCATCTCTTTCCGAAAGGTCGTACAAACTCTCCATCAAGACTGGGAGATGTTCTGCCACGGCTGGCATTCGCTCACGCCGCCCACATGTACAGACACAGCCTTGACATGCAGAAGCGACGCCTGAGAGCTGAATCTTGTCTAATGAGACGTCTGCGCGGTGTGTATATGGTGCAGGCCCGCTCTTTCTTCGTTTCGAGACGCCTACCGTCTTGGGCGAGCAGTGCGCCTTCCCAAGGTGATTGTGGGGTCCTCCTCTTCTGTATACAGCGACATTGATGATGCTCTGTTGCTGGGGGTTCGCATTACTCGGCTGGCGGGAGGGATCGGGAGGAATTGAAGGCAGGACGTGGACTTGCTCCGTACAGGATGCAGACTGCTATTTAGCTCTTGCTGAACGTCGATCGTGCGCCAACTCGTCGGACGTGGCGCCTTAGGCGTTACTCACAACGACAGCAGTATAGAGACTGTCGTTGACGGTTGGCTCGCGCGTACGTGCGACATTCACGCGTCGCGAGCAGCAACAACAACATACCCTTGGTCGAGTGAGCCGACCCGCGCACTGCTCGAACGAAAGCGTCGGGCCAGAAGCTGGAGCCGCCCGCAGACTGCCGAGTATGAGGCTCTTGTGGGCTCCGGCAGCTTCGCGAGAACAAGCGCGAGCAGAACGTGCTAGTCTGCAAGTCGAGAACTTGCTCCTCCCTCGTCCTAGGTGTCTTTCGAACACTGTTGGAACGATCCATCGTTCTTGTCCGGAAGCATATGGCATGCGAGTGTAATGAACGACATGCCGTGACAGCGCGCTTGCGGTGGCCTTGGTGCTCCGGAGCAGCCGACTGCTGTCCCAGGTCTTCCATCGGCCATTTGATCTTGCAACGATTCGACGCCTTGATCTTGTCTTACCTTCCTCGGCGAATGCTCAGTGGAAGACCTCTTCCCATGCAATCATTGTGTCCTCCGCCTTTTGACTGCTTCTTCGGAAGTCTTGATGGCCGCCAAAGCAGCAAAGCTCAAGAAGGTGGATTTGCGAGGAAGTAGGGCTAGGATATGCCGACCAGGTGGATGGACGTGAAGGTTGAGAAGGGATTTACATCGATCGTCGGGAGATGAAGCGCAGCGCGTCGCTCAGTAACATCTCGACACCGTCAGGGCGGCTTGCTCATAGCAGCGCAATATGGCAAGGCCTGAAGTCGCAGATCAGCAAATTGCAAAACGGGTTATTCGGTCGGAAGGAGTGCAGCAAACCTTTTGGACTAGCCCTTCACTTCGCCGTCACGTCGCGCGTCGCGGAAGCCGTGCGGCTGCAGTTCCATGCCGCAGCATGTCTTGAGTCACTTGGGTTTGCCGGAGAAGTAGAGACCGGGCAGCGAGGAGTCGCTACGGCACGATCTAAAGAGCCCAAATGGAGTATATGAGCATTTCGAAGCTCGACTCCGCAAAGGTCATCTCCTTGCGAGACTACGGTCTGATCCTGACTCCTTAGGCGATCGCGGCTCGAAAGGGCCGACATGCTAGTTGCTACAACGGTACAACCATGAGGGCATGCAGCACCACGACGAACTCTTGGTCCTACCAATGAAGAGGATGATCGGTCTGGCTTTTATCGCAATCTGCGGAACCTCAATCATCGCCATCGGTCTTCAAAGCGCATATTTCGACTGCCAGTGCGCAGCGCCGTTGGCCAAAGGTTACAGCCTCGTCTCCATCACTGTATCGGCTTGTGTGTGCGAAACCCCTTCCGGTATCGATCAAGAGACAGCTTCGGACCCTTGGACTCTTGCTCTTAACAACGGCATTATGGGCGATGGATGCTTTCCGCGGTACGATGTGTGAGCGTACGCTGACAGAAGCTTGTAGGTGGTGGGGTTTGGCATCCGGAAGCACCACCGACGGCAGCGATGCGAAACGACATCGATCAATGCCCTTCGAGGATCAAAGCAGTTTTGATGGACGAGAGAATGCGCAAAGCCTTCTTCTCAGGCGTGTTGGCAAGCGAAGGGCAAGTCGTGAAGGCGTTTGTGGCATCAAACTCCGAGAACGCGCTGAAGACGCGACCAAAGGTCAGTGCATCTCCGTTTTGTCGTAGTGGTAGCGTCCAGCCTGCTTTGCATTGTTCGCAAGCCCTCGTAAGTCTGTTGATGGAGTTACCTTCGTGGCTGGTTGTCTATGCTCACGGAAGACCATAAAGATGGTCTTCTATGCCGGATTGCTCATGCGGCGCAGCGGCTGTTACGCCGTATGAAATCTTCGCAGAAAACAGCCAAGGAAGAATGTCAAGCTTGCAGTCACAAGTAGCTTGAAGGGACTTCTGGTAACTGCGCTGTGCCGTGTTGACGGTGTGGTACTACGAGCTCTCAGCTCGCTCTCAGTCCATCGGGAGATGCAGAAACGCACTTGGGCTACTTCCCGTCAGCGGGCCCTTTCCAACCTCCCTGGCCAACCCCTCAATAATCTCTCCGACCGCTGCATGATCCCTTGCCATCACCCTCCAGCAACTCACTGATTACCAACATTGTCCGAAGATGAGCATGTGCTGCAGCTTGTAGGACTCTTTCGCCTCGGCAGGCAGTCGATAACGCGAGATGGCGTCTTTGCCAGACTGTGGGTCCGAACCATTGAGGCTGTGAGCAACTCTGGTAGCCTAGCAATCCGACGAGAACCCAAATTGCCGCCTCAATTGCCGACCTCATCTGTCGACGCAACAAGCGGAGAACATGAGTGTGGTTTTATCCCCGACGCAAGCCAATGTTCTTCGTTATGATCGCGCCTAACGTTAAAGGCCTCAGTTGGGCGATTTGATCTACTCAAGGCGAAGCGAGGGGCGAAGAAAGTATACTAATAATCTCCGATATAGGGATATGATGCT
>JAKLLW010000488.1:0-32002 GCA_022814695.1 Neocatenulostroma microsporum
TGTAGGTGCAAATGGTTGACGTGAAGCCGAGGTCGGCGACGAGTGCACGGCTCAATCGGCAGGGGCAGGGCGTAGATTGCAAGACAACCTCCCTTCCTCTTCCTATTACTGACATACATCCATCACGCAGCAGCGTGACCTCTTGCATCTCCCAGTACCGAATGTTGTACTGTACACAAATGACGATCACACGATGCCTACGAATCAACGACTTCACTCCACCGCTTCCAGCCACCCGTAATCTTTTCACCCAAGGCTATTGCAGCGACAGTTCATATCTAGCAAAGGATCCCATGATATGGTTCTCTCGTCGCCATCGCTACTTTGGTCCACGATGGATGAGAGGAAGGATTCCGTATCAATGCGTCTCTACTTCTCACGAGCCCTTGCCACAATTGCGTAAAACCCGCCCTTCATCTTTTCATGTAGGCTCTGCAGCACTCTGATGGGTCCTGCATGCCCGTCATTGGGGTCGATTTCTTCAAGATGTCCCAGCGGGCTGTTCGGCTTGATGACGTACCATATGGCAACGCCCCATAGCATGACCACGAACAGGGCAAGCAAGATCCAAAGAACAATTGCAATTCCGGACATTGGCGTTGGGCGACACAAAAAAGGTGCTTGGAATAGCTAGGTCTACACAGCCCGTCATAGGATTGAGCTCTAATACTGCTTTTGATCTCCTGTCTGACAACAAACGTAGATGAGACAGAACATGGGAAGACGCCTGTTTGTTGCTTTGTCACAAGCAGGTATCTCGTCGGCAAGGGGGTGAGCCAGAACTGGATGCGGCAATGGAAAGGTCGGTAAGAGTAAATGTGGCTGATCCGGTGCCAGACAGCCAAGTCCCAATAGGCTCCGAAAGACACTGCGGGCCACATGTGAGCACAAAGGTACTGTTAAGCTATAGGGATAATGCAAGGTTACATATCTCCCTCACTCGATATCCTCTCGATAGTTTGGGTCTAGAGGGCAATACAGTAGCCCTTAGAAATGCGGCAAACTCAGAGAACGGGGTGGCCATGACTTCTTCACGACCTGTAGGTGCAAGTTGTAGAATCGGTGAGCAGTAGTAATCTGCGGACGTACGGAATCTCAGGTAGATCGAACGCTACACGATTCATCTCATCGATCTGTACTTCTCGATCGCCGCCGAAGCTCATAAACATGGGAAATGACCACCACTCTCTCTCGTCGTCAGCATTCTCGCATCATGATGTCCTGGCTCGAGCTCTACATGATCATCTGCGTAGCATGTATCGTTGCAGTCTCCCTTCAATTCCTCGCAACAGTCCTGACGAAGCAAGATCAGCGCCGGGAAACTTCTATTAGCTCTACCCTTCCATCACAGACGCTCTCAGCTCCTCCACCAAGGTACAGCGCCGACCTCCCACCACCCCAATACTCCAACTTGCCGCATCGTCTTGACCTTCAACCATTGAGCCCGGCGCATGTACATCCTGACGGTATATCGGAGATCGACGAAGAGGACAGACTGCAGGATAGGTACGGCGTGGAAGCGAGATGGATAGATTACCTACGTGTCCGGCCGAACCCAGGTCCACCGAGCTTGAAGGCATACCGTTGGTGGACTGGAGGAGCTGTGCATCGTTGATCGATAGCGGAGTACGTAGGTCGGAAAGTGGATTCGCGTTGTTACGAAGAATAGCCTCGCAACCTTGCTTCCATCTCGCTCAGTGCCTCCTATACTGATTCCCTTCCCACGTATGGACGCTTGGCATTCATCCCCATTTCCGCATCCACCACTCCGCCTTCTCCTCGCTGCATCACATTCAGCCCCCTTCTTCTTCCAAATCCCCGGCATCACAATCCTCAAATGGTTGTGCCTCCTCACAACACTCATAGTACCGATGCTCGAGCATCGGATCGTCATATTGCCAGCCTGCCCCGCCATCAGAACGTCTCGCGGAGCATCGCCGGCCGCGCGACGGTGCTTATAACATCAGCCCGCAAAGAACGGAAGCCAATCCGTGACGGTGACGCCGAGGCCTGTTCTGGGAGGTGTTGTGCGCGGAGCCATGCTGGCTCCGGTCGCTATCATCGATCTCGCTGACTATGTAGATTCGCGACCACGGATAGGCGCGCGTCTCCAAAGTGTGTTATCGGGCTTAGGGCGGAAGAAACGATGTCGTCTCATATGCAACATGGGTATCGTACACTCATCCAAGCCTGATCCAAGCCTCATTACCATCCTACTCAACATCACTCCAACGCCGCAAAGCGCAAAGCGCCCTGCTTAATCGTTGTCTTCCTTCTCACTCTTTATCATCAATACAGACCCTCCTAGGCTTAGCCGGGATCTGCCACTTCGTCGCCTCCATAATCGCATAACTCTCAAAAGGCGCACCGCGCATCTTCCTTTTCAATTTCTTGCCTCCTCGCCAGTCCTCTACAGCTTCACCCTCAACCCAAACCTGGGGCTCGAAACCTTGGACGGTGCTCCATCCCCGAATCAAAGCCCGCCAGTAACACGCTTCAGCCGCTGGCGTGAGATAGCGATCGCGGAAAGTCCGGTGCGCGTTGGCAGCTACGCGACCGGCTTCTTCCACCATATGATCAGGCTTGAGGAGACGCTTCATCGTTTTGGGGAGGTCGGAGAAATCGCGTTCGAGTTTGATGTAATTCTGCTCGGGGCCAGAGGAGCGGAGAAGATGGTGGTAGTGCTCTACCCACTTTAGCTCATGACTGAGCAGGGCGCTGTGGCAGTTGAGTAGGTACTTCAGCCGTCCTGAGTAAGTGTTACCCTCGGTTTGGGCGGTGAACATGTATCCGCAGTGGTCTTCCATGGTAAGGAGGCGCTCGTGGATCTCAGTCTTGTTGCTCCAGTCCAGAGTCTGCACGTCTGCCCAGCCTTTCCCATGAATGTGCTTGAGCAGCCCTTCTCGCGCGTCGTGGCCAGAGCCTACGTGCATGCTTCCTCTCCAAACGAGCTTAGGGATCTTGTCGATGAACTCGTCTTCTTCCTCATCTAGCGTAGCCTGCAGCTCGCTGTAACTCCTCAACCCAACGTCCGGCCAGCCCCAGAACCCGAAATCAGGCATCAACCACAAACTCTCCTGCTTCCCCAACCTAGCATAAGCCCAGGTAGTACGATTGCCATCCTCATCGATCAGCGCTGAGTCGTGGTCGGTAAGCGTGAACTCTATCGTCGGTAGAGGCTGCGGACTAGCCATTACAGCTCTATTCAGCGCTTGCAGCGTAGCGATGCTGCGCGGGCGGTGGTTATGATCCCAGACTCCATGCGCGTCAATGATGTAGAGTTGGTTGTCGTGAATCATTGCCCGCACTATGCCGTCGCCTCGCCATCCTACGTCTAGCTCTTCAAGAGTCACATTGCCGGCTTTCTGTCTGCGGTACTGTACTGCGCGGTCCACCTCTTTGTAGAGGTCGGGGAAGGCTGTGAGGCATCGGTCCTCTGTTAGGCCAAAGTTCCGTCTGTCACGTTTGACATTAAAGTTCCAGGGCGTCTGCGGCGGAGGAGGGCCATGCGACTGGCTATGCGATATGGGTGGGCCTACGGGCTCCTGCGGTGAGTGTGGTGAGTGCGGCGGAGGCGGGTGATGCGCATTTCGTACGCTGCTGTACGCTTCTGACGCGAAGTCCGGACCGCCGTTGAAGCTGAAGAAGATGAGCGCTGCGGTGAAAATGGCGGCGACGGTGCCGTAGAGAGCTATCGTCCGCATCGTGGGCGTGGGCATTGGGTTTGGCGGGGCGTTTCGTCGCTGTTTCTGCTGTTTCTAAGGTTCATGGTCAACGAGCGGAGGATTTGTTGCTACCAGGCGATTGCTTGCGATGGAGAGCCATAGGTAGATATACGAAAAGGGCAGTGAATGCGACAAATACTTCCGCCTTGCTTCCATCCCGTCTCCATCTCGCTATCGCCGTGCGGCGTGCCGTGCTTCTGCTACCAAGGCAGCTAGACCGTTGAGAACTCGGCCTCGCTTCGGGGCAGATCCAGATCCATCGCACGGGTCGAGACCTCTCTCCGCTCGGGAAGAGATCATCTCTTCTTCCATCGAGTTTTGGGTCTTCGTGAGATATTCGAGTCTGGTGTCAACGAGAACAGAAGATGCAGATATGGATGGGTGAAGGGGCTGAAGCAAGGTTGATGTCGTGCCACGCACTGATGACGAGCAGATGCCTAGTCGGATGCATGTCCGGCAGCATGAGCCACTCTCGCCTTGTCGCGTCGTAAGTTGACGACGACGTGTCGTGGGGTCACGAAGACAGAGGAGGAGGATGGAAAGAAGAAGTGAGAAGAAGGAGAGCTGATCAGGCTGACGCCGTGGAACCCGCCGGTCATGATCGTGTCGTGCTGATATGCATGGAAGCAGCTGCCGAGGATGCACTGCCTCTTCAGACTGGGGCCAACACATCCAACCACGTTGCTCGATCATCTTCCGCCTACTACACGCGACACATGATGGTCATCTTGAGGCTCTTCTTAATACACCTCCCGCCGTGTCGCCGCGAGAGACTGCGACACGCGACGCTCCGAAACACTGCCTCGGGCAGAGTCCTCAACAATATGTGCCCGGCATCCGCATACTGATGGTGAAGCATATCTCTGACTTAGTGAAGTCTGAATGGTCAACGGGTCTGCGTCTCCGCCACCGACAAAGTCCGCCAAACTTCGAACGATGAAATGGTACCAGAGGAGAATCAGTGCGCACCAGCAACAACCTCGGATCGTGAGAGCTGACACTGTCCTCGCACTAGGCAAGACCGTTGTCTTCATTCGTGTACATATCTCGTCACATGCTCTGCTTGACTACGCTCTTCAGCACCTTGAGCATCACTTCTGTCCGCTCTTCTCCAACGGACTACCATTGCTCATCCAGTACTTCGCACGATCGCTCTCGTCATCAAGCCAGGCTTGTATCACTGGGACATGTTGC
This sequence comes from Neocatenulostroma microsporum, assembly GCA_022814695.1. Lineage (NCBI taxonomy): Eukaryota > Fungi > Ascomycota > Dothideomycetes > Mycosphaerellales > Teratosphaeriaceae > Neocatenulostroma > Neocatenulostroma microsporum. Next base: position 4,920 of record JAKLLW010000488.1, read on the forward strand.
TGGTCATCGGCCTGCAAATATCAGCACTGACTGCATCAATTGTACCGTAGGTGGCTTCTTCGACGACCTACCATCGATCCAAGTCTGGCATTGCTACGTTTGACCGCTTGCTGGGTCTGCCCTTGCTGCTGAAGTGCGCAGAGGTTGGCTTCGGTCAATAGCATGGGCTGCTCTTCGACCTTGATTTCGCAGTTCAAAGCTCGACGCCCGTCGTTGCTCGACTCGATGCCCACGTGGCCGGTAGAGGTACCATTGATGACTGAATCTCGACTAATAGGGCAGAAGTATCAGCGCGATCTAAGTAGACGGCGATCCGCAACGTACCTGCCACCTCGGGTTGAGCCAACGGCTGGCTGGATCGAGGAACCTTGCTTGGCCATCATGAACGATTGAGAAGGTATGCTATATACAAAGCCCAATGAACTGTGGACAGGCCGAGGAATGGTAATGGTAATGGCAAGATCGATGGAGTTGGAAGTAAGAAGAGAGGGAGACGCTGAATCTTTAGTCTAGCACAGTGCACCCACCCGCGAGGACAAGCTTGGTGCACATGTTGTAGTTCGGGCGAATCACGGTCGAAGCCGTGTACAACATGTTGCTGTCGAACGGAAGCGGCCCATGTAGAGATGTCGGTGTGGAGGCCACGATGCTCGACTGGAGCAGTGAGTGACTGTCGCAATGAGCCCTGTAATCTCCGTTGCATCAAGTCGTTGCATTAGGGCTCATCGATACCACCGCCGCTGGTGGCAAGGTACTACCAACAGAAAGAACGACAATTCGACCCTCTCTCGGCAATCTTCGATCATCTGACCGTACTACTCTCATACCTTTTCGTTGTCGCAGGTCTAAACGTAGTTTCCGCCGAACCATTCGTGTCGTCACGCCGCCGAATCCGCCGAATTTGTTCAACGTCCAGGCTCCGCATTTTCACCGTCGCCGCGGCCAAGCCAATACCCCAAGCGATCGCTATCCTCAGCAAGCCAAGCCTGTATGACGGAATTGTAGGGATTGGTAGTAGTCTGAGGTAGGTTAGCGAGGCCGGGGACGATGAGTAGATCCGTCACAGCATGAGACAACATGATCTTCAGCAGACTTACCGTCGGACTGATAGGTTGGGCATGACGCTCATGGGTCTTGAGGTTGGCCTCTGTCAAAGGTAACGGTGCATGTTTGGCAAGCTTGCATGTGCCGGACGTGTCATGGGATTGATCGGGTAGCGTTGCTGCTTGACGTTTCACAGCATCTTTGCTTTTAATACTTCGTACGAGAGGAGAGGTAAGCTTCAGGGCCATCATTGATCAATCGACACCATTAGAGCGCTGACGTACTGAGCTCCGTCGACGATCGACGGGTCGACGCCGTCTCTGAACGTCTGCGGAGACATGATCGCTGGTTGGACTTGGTGTTGCGAGAGACACTGATGTGGTGTCTGGGAAGGACTTGCTGGACAGTTAGTAACTTGAGCAAGGTCAGAGAAGTTGTGTTGGTTTCATCGACGGATATTCGAACAAAGATGAAAAGGAACGACACTCAGCTTTTCGCCGCGGACAAGTCGCTTATATGCCAGCAAAGTCCAGCAAGGCAATATTCAGTGTATCTGCCAGGGCGTCATCGCAACTTGGGCATGCGTTGAACTTCGCCGCTTCCTTGTTGGCACCAGCCCAGGTCTGCACCACAGTAGCGTTCGTCGCGCATACAACAGCCGTCACGTGACCGTAGAACCTACCAAATCCATCGTTTGCAGCCCTTTGATTGGTCGTTACCTTGCATGATGAAGATTCGGTCGGCTGAATGCGAACCATCAGGGGTATGGCTTTTTTTTAGCGCAAGGCAACCAGGCACACTGGTAAGACATGCTTTACATTGCTGCGCTTTCTTTGCGGCATTAGCTGCTGCATCGTGATGTTTTCCAGTACAGCTTACGGTCTACAGCTACAGCTACAGCCACGGTGGGGCTTGGTTGTGTCAACAGTCAGACGATGGCACGCAGCATCTCGCTCTGGCTGGTCGTTAGCAGGTTCAGCGAGCTTCTGATTGGAGGCACACAAGGCTATCTCATGCACTTACCCCACCGGTGAGACATGAGCGTCGTGGTTGGCTTCACACTCCGTTGACGACACGAGGCAGCACTCCCAGATCCGAGCCCTACTAGTGACCATGAGCCTTTAGTGTGAAAGTAATAAGTTGCAACCAGCCCTAATAACAGCGACAAAAGATCTGCACAGCGCTTTTTCTGGGCCTCTTGGGCTCTGGTTGTCAGACTGCCGAGCTGTACAGCTGCTCGGACTGGTACTGCATTCTGGAGAATAGAGGTCTAGGTACACAGATCAGATCGCACTCATACATACTAAAGCATTTATCGGTCCGGGACGCCGCGCTAACAAGAATACCCTCTCCAACCCATCTCGGGAATCTCAGCCTCATCAGCCTTATCTCTCGGACTTGTCCCCGAGCCACGTGACCATAGCCTGATCTCGCACTTCGCACCGACGCCCACTTCCAGCCCCAGCAAGAAACTCAAACGTTCTCAAACTCAAGCTCATCTTCGTCCTCGTCACTTGCGGCCGGTGTGTCAGCCGCAGGCTTCTCCGCCACAACACCATTCGTTTTGCTGTCGCCATTCGCAGCAGCAGCAGCAGAAGAAGTATTTGCGGGTGCATCCAAGCGCGGCCTCTTAGCCTCCCGCTCATCGTCCGTAGCATTACTACTTTCCAACGCAGGCGTGCTGAGACCCGTGCTTGTCGGAGGTGCACCATTTGCTGCAGCAGAAATACCAGCCACACCGTTGCCTGCATGACCATTGGCAGCTGCATTTGCGGTTGCGGCAACAGCGCCGTTCGCAGCAGGCGCAGGCGCAGAAGCCGAAGAGCCAATTCCGACGTCTTCGAAGTCATCATCGTCCTCGTCCTCCTCTTCTTCGTCCTCGTCTGCTGCGCGTTCAGCAGCTTCCTGCTTCTGAGCGTTCTCCAGTTCAGCCCAGTAGGCAGTGAGATCGTCGCCGCCGACTGCAGGCTTCTTCTCCCCTTCGTCTTCTTTCCCACCCACCGCATCAGAGCCGAGGTGAGCTTCCCTCTCTTTGCGCAAGGCTTCCTCCTTCGCACCGACTGTCGTAACATCGCCTGTGACTGTAGATTTGGAGATCCACTCGGGTAGCGCATTCTGCCTCGCTTCCTTCTCTCTCCGCTCGCGCGCTTCGGCTTCAGCGTTGGCTTTGCGGACATCCTCATCATTCTGCAAAGACACAGAGATCTTCTCGGGCTTAATCTCCAACCCCTTCGAGCTCTGCAAATTGTGATTCGGCAAATCCACAACCTCCGTATGCCGTTGTCCAGGATTAGCATCAGTCCTCACAACAGGTTTCTGCTTCGAAAGCGCCGTAGTGAAATCATTCTCCGGCACAGTCGTCTCATCAATCCTCCTCATCAGACTCAAAATCTTCTCCAACTGCACATTCAACCTCTTTACACTCTCATTCTCATTCACCCTTTCCTCTTCCTCCACCGGGTCGAGCGGGTGTTCGCACCGTGCGCAGAGAAATTGGCCGGTACTGAAATCGATGCGGTTAACAACCTCCAGTTCCGTCCACTGACTCTTACACTGCGGACAACTCAAGTCCTTCTTCTCCGTAGCCGGTAACCCCAAACTCGAGAAGTGCTTATTCAGTTTATACATCCTATACTTTATCGAGTCAATCGCCCGGTGGAAGTTCAGGTAATACCAATCTTTATTCGTCATCCTCTCTTTGCCTTGCTGTCCACCACTTCCGCCGTACGAGGGGAAGAAGCCTCCAGAGCCATCTGTGCGCTTTTCGGCGCGGGTCTGGACGGAGAGCAGGCCGTCTTCTTTCAAGCGACCGCAGAGCTTCCGCAGCGCTTTGACTTGGAGGTTCAGAACGTGGGCGAGGTCGTGGTCGGGGAGGGTGGAGTGGACGAGGAGGGCGTCGATGACGAGGATGTGGTCGGTGGTGTAGAAGGCGCGGGTTACTGTGCGGAGGAGGAGCATTGCTAGGTCGGCCATCTTGGCGACTCTCGAAGCGGAAAGTGAGGAATTTGAGTTGTGAGCTGTACAACAGCGCCTGAGTTGGTGGTCCGGTTGGCGCAGGTGTACGCTGAGTGCTTGCTGCCTTGCGACAGCTGAAGTCCGCGTGCAACCTCACTCCCTGGCGGACGCCTGCGGTATGGCGCAATCTCTGACCAATCGCAAAGTCAGGCGCTGGCAGATCGGGTCGCTGAAGAGGTGTCGGCGGTGATGTTGGGCGAACGCAGTGAAGCGCTGCTGCAGAATCAAGAGTCAGAAACCAGGACAAAGGCTGCAGTCAAGTGAAGCTCGCAGGCCTGCTGGCGCCGGTTATCTCCGCCCCCACAGTGCGCCACGATCCACTACATCGGTAAACCTTAACGGCTGCAGCTAAAATCTCGGTACTGACTCCAGCACTTCAGCCTCAAGATAGGAATATACACCAATGCGCCAGTGCTTCCGACAATGGAGCACTCCCAAGCCATCATGGAAGACGCCGGCAAGGCTGTCGACTCTGCGTCCAAACCCACAGCAGCAGCCGACCCAATCAAAGCTCAACAGGATGGACCAAGTGAGAAGAAGGATATCGACTACGACGAAGAACGCCGCAACAACAACCGTAAGCGCAAAGCCGACTTTCGAGAGAGTTCTGGCAGGCAGCACTTCGGCTCGAGAGGAGGGAGAGGAGGCCGTAATGACGGTAAGCGGCATAAGAAGGAGAATATGGGACGTGGAGAATACTTGTATGTCCCATTCATCATTACTGCCTCATGGAGGAGTATGTATGATAGTGTTGTTGGGAAGCTGACAGTCTAACGAAGCCGCGACGGACCAGATAAACGCGCGAAAGCTGAACAATCGCGCGAGAAGCGCGAAGCCAACAGCAATGCTAAAACCTACGGTGTAGAGTTCTCGAAAGAAGAAATTGATGCCGAAGAACGGAGACCGAAACGGAAGGTCGCTGTTTTGATCGGGTATTCCGGGACAGGGTATAAAGGCATGCAGATCACACCCTCCGAACGGACGATCGAAGGCGATCTATTCCAGGCTTTCATCAAAGCTGGAGCTATCAGTAAGGCGAATGCGGATGATCCGAAGAAAGCTGGACTCGTGAGGTGCGCGAGGACCGACAAGGGCGTGCACGCGGCAGGGAACATGATCAGTCTCAAGCTCATTGTTGAGGATGAGGACATTGTGAGCAAGATCAATGAGCACCTGAGTCCGCAGATAAGAATTTGGGGTATCGAGAGGACGATTGGGAGCTTCAGCTGTTACCAGGCTTGCGATTCGAGATGGTATGAATACCTCATCCCTTCGCATGCCTTTCTGCCACCGCATCCTAGCTCGTGGCTGGCGAAGAAGTTGGAGGAGATTGCGGATGAAGCGGGAGACAGGGAGGGGTATGAGAGCAGGCAGGCTGAAGTCAAGGGATTCTGGGAGAAGATTGACGAAGAGGAGATCAAGCCCATCCTTGAGACCATCGATGAAGATATCAGGTGGGATGTTGTGAAAGCTCTGCAGGGTGAGGACGAAGCGAGCGCGAAGGCCGTGAAGAGCGATGCCGATGTGGACCAGGCGGTAAAGGGTGGAAAGAGCGTCAAGCCCGCTGACGCAGAGGTTGTGGGGAAGGAGGAGAAGACAGAGGAGGCGGCGATTGTTCTCAATGAACCTGCCGTTACTGCTGGTGCACCCTCAGCGCAAGACGATCCTTCCACGAGCGCTGTGACCGCGCCTGCTGAGGATACCGAGAGCGTGGTGGATGCTATGGTTGACTCGGCTATCTCTGTGCCGCCTGCCAAAGCTGAAGCAGCTCCGACAGACTCTCCGGCACCTATACCAAACCAAGAGCCTTCTGACCCAAATGTTGGTATCCATCCCGACCGCCTCCAACGCATGCAGCCAGCCTCGAAAGCTCCCAGGCCTGCAGCTAAGCCCGCTGCCGAAGCCCCTCCAAAGCCCCAACTCACCCCCGAAGAGCTCGAGCGACAAACCCGCCTACGCGCAGCAACAAAAGTTCTGCGTAACGCCTACATCTCCGCCAAACGCCGCTACCGTGTTCCCCAATCCCGGATCGCCCGTATTCAGTTTGCGCTAGACAAGTACGTGGGTACAGCGAATTACCACAACTTCACTATCCAGAAAACTTACCGGGACCCGAGTGCTAAGAGGCATATCAAGTCTTTTGTGGCAAACAAGACTCCGATTCTGATTGGTGAAGGCCCGGATGAGGAGAAGTCAGAATGGCTGAGTCTAAAGGTTCATGGGCAGAGTTTCATGATGCATCAAATCCGCAAAATGATCGGTATGGTTGCTCTCCTCGTTCGCTGCGGTAGCAACCTCAACACCCTTACGGACGCGATGAAGGAGGAGAAGTACTCTATCCCTAAAGTCCCGGGTCTTGGTCTCCTCCTCGAAAGGCCGGTGTTTGACTCGTATAACGAGATCCAAGCCGTCAAACACAGCCGCGAACCTCTGAAGTTTAGTAAGTTTGAGACGGAGATGGAGACTTTTAAGCAGAGGGAGATTTACCAGCGTATCTTCCGGGAAGAGGAGGAGAGGAATGAGTTTGGGAGGTTTTTTGCGCATGTGGATAACTTTAAGGAGCCGTATTTCCTCTATGTGACGAGCAAGGGGATTGAGGCAACGAAGGGCGGCAAAGGCAAGGCTAAGCAGATGGAGGAGAGCGAAGACGAGGATATGGGTGGGGAGGAAGGTTGAGGGCCTGGGCTTGCATGGTCGACGGCCACGGACAAGAACCAGGCAATTCCGAGCGGGTACTGGATAACGCACTTGTAGCTGGTATGGGCCGACGAAGAGCGCAGGCATCAAGCTGCTTCTTGGATCTTCGAGCTTGACCTGCCTGTAGAAAGGCTTGTTGGAGTTTTAGAAAGAGCGCAGCGAACGCACACTGTGTTCAACATCTCATTGTCTCCTCAAGTATAGATATGTACGCCGCCGCCGTATCTGCTGACCGCAACAGGTCCAGAATTTACAGGCATGGAGAAGAAGGTCATCGACAAAGCGATCACCAGCTCGCCTGCAGCTACTTTCACACCACCGACATCGACCGCCTCCACTTCGTCCTCGAGCCTGAGTCCTGGAGTGCAGGCCATTATCACTGTCGGGAGCGTCGCCGGTTTTGTGGGCTTGATCGGGACAGTAGTTTTGATCCGCCGCCGTCGAAACGCAGCGCCTCAATCACCTCCGCCGTCACCGCCACCACCTCCACCTCCACCAATTCAGCTGCAGCCAATCCAGCCACAGCCGCCGAACAGCCAGGTAGCTCAAGGCCAGAGCCAGGTGCAGCCAGGACAGTCGGCTTTCGGCAACACTCAGCAGCAGCAGCAACGCCAACAACAGCAGCCACGCACCCAGCCGCCACCGCGGCCAGACCGTGTTTTCGATCAAGACAACCCGTTCGCTACTGGCAGCGGTGGCCAGCCAGGGCCAGCAAGCGCTCAGGCGCCACCTCAGCTGCCGAGTATGGGGATCTACAGACCGCTGAACGAGCTCCAAACTGCAGCGGGAGGTCAAGAAGGCATACCCATGCAGAATCTGGCCCCTGAGCGGCAGCAACGTCAGCATGGGGATGGTGCTGAATCTGTCAGCACGCTACCGCGATATTCTGGGAGTCCTGGTGGAGGAAGTGCGTCGGTGAGCTCAGATGTTACGAGGCCGCCAAGCTATGCGGCTCAGCTGAGTGGTGCGGGTGCTGGGAATGTCCAGAATGGTAGGAGTGGGCTTCTAGCGGGTATGGGGGGGTTGGATTGGTGGCGAAGGAGATAGGGGTAGTGGAATGGCTGAGACTGCTGAGATTGGAAGCGGCAGGGAGGATGGCGAGCTGGGCGCTATTAGTGGGACTGGCGCGAGCGGTGAGGATGCTGAGGATATGCAGGGCGATGAGTCGGACCGGCATGGTGAGGAACACTGAACGCCGAGAAGCGTAGGCATGGAGGGCAGGTACTAGAAGCGTCTCAAGCTCGGAAACGACAAGTGGACCCGACGCCAAGACGAAGGTACTTGCAGCCTCCAGCTCGTAACGCTTCCAAAAAGCCGCTTTGTCTGGCCCTAAAGAACCCAGCAAACCTGCATCGTTGTCCAGTGTGCCGTTGTCTCTATTGGTACATGTACTCTGCTGCCGTGTATCTGCTAACCGGCATAGAAGCTCTACTGGCAGCGACGAGCTGAAAATGCAGGATCGCATCGACGACTTTACCCCTCTCAATAGCACGTCGGGAGATGGCTTCAAGCTTGACAAGGGTGGCAAAGCAGCCATCGGCATCGTCGTCCCGGCTGCAGCGCTGGTGTTGGTCTGGTGGCGTGACCACAGACGAAAAAAACAGCGACGAGAGCATGGCCAGACGCAAGATCGAGGCAGAGCCGACAACGGACAGGTTAGAGTTGGACAAGGAGGATGTGGTGGGACTGGTGCAGGTGCTAGGGACGCGGTAGAAATGGGCAGTATGCAAGGTCGTGGGTCGCGAGAGCACAGATGGGAAGACACTGTAGAGGCCGAGCAACGTGGTCGGCAAGGTGGTAGACGGGATAGTGATGCGACGGTGGCGGACGGGGGCACTATGAGGTAGACTGAGGACGATGAACGAAGTGAGACGCTTGGCAGACAGTGAGCAATCGGACGGTAAGTCTCTGGAGAAGATCTTGCTGCAAACTTGCTAGATCGATTACGACAAACCGCTTTGTGCTTGTAGATCTGGTGTGCCGCTCATATACCCACTCTCAGTACATATCCTTTTGAGGACAGAACATCGACCTACTCACTGAATACATGGCCGACGGCATGCTTATTCTTGGTGCGGTCTTGCTCGCACTGTTCGTGATCGCTGGTATCACCTCCTGTGCATACATTGCTCGTGAACCCATCAGGTCTTGGTGGTTCAGGCGTAGGTCGATAACCTTGCAGCATGCGTTGGCTACGACAGCACCTCCCGGGCACGCAGGTCAGTATCCAGCTCCGCAGCAGTCTTCAAACCAACATCCAGCATATCCGCCGCCGATGCATCAAAGTGCGGTTGGTGGTACTGGTACCGGATTGGCGACCATGGCACCTTCAATCGATGTTATGGCAGCAGCACCAAGCTCCGACCAGGACGGCGGCCGTTCGGCTACAGCGAGGCAGCAGAGTCGATCGCCTGCGGGCACTTAAGCAGAGACAAAGTCCGCTACGCATGAGGCAACGGGAAGGGTACGAGAGACTTTGTCTAAGGGTGGCAGTGAACAATAAAGACGATGGACACTTGGCTGGGCACTCGCACTATCTGGTTCGTTCTGCATATAGAAAGGATCAGTAGACGTCAAGAAGACCAGCAAACTTGCTTCGGATCAACGTGTTTTTGTTGCTCGCAGTACATATTGCTATACAACTCCCGTATCTGCTGACAGCATAGACTGGCCAGCAGCAGCAATGGAGAAAAGCGTCACCAAAATCACAGCCAAGACCATCCCAACCACTACCACATCACCCACTAGCGCAGTAGTACCAATATCAAGACCTGCAACGAAAGCCGAGAAGATCGTCGTTGGCGTCGTCGTTGGCGTCGTCGCCGGTACCGTCATAGGGATTGCCATAGGCTACCTATACAACAGCTGGAAGGCTAAGCGACAGCGGCGACTGGAGGATGAGGCAAGGGAGCGGAGAAGGGAGCAAGCACGGGTGCAGCAAGGTTTAAGAGGAGATCAAGCACGCCAGTCGATGGAGGACTATTTCAACTCCCAACTCGCCGACCCGACGCTGCCGGACCACCAGAGGGCGCATCTTGAGTTTCTTCTCCGCCACGCCTCAGATATGGGCCGGATGAACACACATGATGAGGACACTAAGACTGAGAAGGATAGTGAGGTCGGTCCGGACGGCTCCCCTATCCAGAAACCCCGGGTAGAGACGGAACATGTTAACACTAAGCCAAGTGCGCCTACTTCGGCGCCAACGAACGAAGAGTGGCAGAACGAGTTGTTAGGATCTAAACGGGCCTAAGGGGCGGATTAGATAGCGTAATGAGCAAGATATAATAGGGAAAGGCTGGACGGTGGAGATCGCATGTGGACGACAAATGTAGTTCTCCAGCAGTCGTACGAGGATGTGAGCAGCTGTTATGCATCCTGGAATGACGCTACAGGTGAGATGCTACTGCATTGGATTCGATTCCAAAGCCGTAAAATAAAGCATCACAATCATGCTAGCCAAACCAGCTACTCGTTCAGCATGTTTGCGAAAGGATCCGTAATGTTGAGGCTGGTTGCACGAACTCTGTGGCAACCGCCGGTCGTGCAAACACGTCCGCCCATGCACGCAAGCGTTATACATGCACGAATAAGAGATCGCATCCACGTAGACTCCATAAGGACGCCATTGTTCTTACTGCCCGCAGTATTTCGTCTGGCACCAAACGATGCATCAAGCCACCAAAGCTGCCTCTATATCGGTAATGGTAACAGGATGAACCAGCTTACCCTCGCGGGCGCCATAGGCGCACCTTTCCTGATCGCCTTCACACTGATCCTCTATTGGTGTTGCTGCGGCCCGATGAAGAGTCCCTTCAAGCGTCGGTCAGCCTCGGAGCTCAGACCCTCCCTCCTCCCGCCCCCGTACATCAATGCTGGGTATGGACCGTATGATCATGCGTACACGGGAAGGTCTCGGCTTCCGCCTTTAAGGCCACCATCATGCCCATCCTGGCCGCCACAGCCGCCACCAATCCCTCCCAATTCATCCTATCAGCCTCCAGGAGCCCGAGGGACCGGCGGTCCAGCCCAGAATGCGAATACGGACGCTGCCCCTCCTCCTACACCTCCGCCGCCGGCCCCAAACCCGCATAACAACGGCGATGCGGATACCGCAAGCGACGTTAGCTCGGACGGTAGAGTCCGTGTTCTGGAACTAGAGAGGTTGAGGAAGCAGGATCGGAAGCGCCGCCAGGAAAGACACAGACGTGCTGCTCAGAGGCAGAACCAGTCAACCAATGCGGACGTAGTCGAAGTTGACTTGACTACTGTGAGCGCCGTTAGCAATACTGCTCGCGATGAGGCGCTTGAGTTTGAGAGGCTCAGGAGACAGCAGAGAAGGCGGAGGGAAAGAAGGCGGCGGGCTGCTCATGGGTAGTTTGGAAGCTTTAACGGTGTGCCTTCCGGATTGGGAAACGAGCACCAGAGAAACGCCGCCAAGCGAACTGTAAGACGAATCTTCAACCGGAGACCCGCAAGACATCCGGTCCAACTGCAATGGTGCCCCGCATCCCCTGAAGTCGACTATGAGGCGTGTGGTGACGTTGAGCAAGAGGTGCACTCCCGCCTCGGCAGCTAGGAGACTCGGCAGAGCACACTGTAATCAGCCTATACTGCAACTTACATATATCTCCGCTAACACACACACTTCCAGTCATATCATGGCAGCATACAACAGCACAACGATGCTGCCCATCCGCACAAAGAAGCGGGTTCTCTCGCCTGAGCCAGATCAGATCTCAGGCCCCATGCCTCTGCGCCCAAAGCGAGCACCACCACCATCTCCAGAAGCCACCGAAGATGAGAGTGACCGGCCGGGCCATACCATCGCTCACCACGGGCCCTCAGAAGCAGACTGCTCCGACGCCGGCAACCTCCCGCAACGACCGCCTGGGCCATAGGCGCGCGCACTCCGCCTCCACAGACCAACCCTCCAAGAGCGAGGCGGAGAAGAACTACAGACTGCAGATAATGCGGCAGAACTGGTCTTTCTCCGCCGATGCTACGTTGCGGGATATGCTAAGGCTATGCGAGGAGGCCGCGGTTGGGGCGGCTGGGCGTAGAGTGCACTCCAGCCTTGGAGCGCTTTCGGGGCGCGCAGAGGATGATGTGGAGAGAGCGAGGAGGTTGTTGGTCGAGGCCAGAGAAGTGTTGGGAGTTGACGGCGAGGGATGTGCGGGAAGCGCATCGGTTGTTGGATGGTGAGGAGAGGGCGGAGCGTAAGGCGAAGGGGAAGGGAAAGAACAGGAGAGGAAAGAAGAAGGCGAAAGGTGTGACGAGTGTGGAGGAGGAAGCGTAAGAAGTACGGCCCAGGACAGTGAGAGAATCACCTAGACAGCTGAAGCTTAGCATGGGTGTGTACAATAGCTCATGTCACTCACCCAAGCCGTCGGCGACACGCTGTAGCCTGTGCATACCAGTGACCTGCCACTTCCACTCAATTATCTGAGATTATTTCGAGCCGCCAAGTGGTGCAGCTACTCATAATCTCGTGGACCGATGTAAGGTAAGGCTCGCTGCCTCAGGCTACAGTAACCCCCAGTTCCGTTATGCGCGCGGGTGAGCTAAGGCAATGCCGATCAAGTTCCGGGCCCACCTCTGCAGCTGCCGTAACAAGCACAGACGTCGGGAACAACCACGGTTGCAGAAGCGAGTGCGCGTTGGTTCACGCCATTGGCGTAATTAACGAATCAGGTCCCCTCGTCACGCTGTCGGGACGCAGGACAGGCCGGAACCACCCAGGTAGGTGCTCATGGGGGCGACTTATGTGCCGCACCCTTGAAGTAATAAGTGCGCGCTCCCTGGCGGGAGGCTTGCAGGTAGTTGCCGTGGCCTCCAAAGAAGGCATCAAGCTTGCAGGAGAAAAGAAGGCAACCACTCCCTCACATAGTCGGTTCGCAAAGCACCCAGCAAGAGCAAAGCCATGATGAGACTTGTTCGTCTCTCAGTTTATGCCGGATGACATGGTGAGAAGAGCTGACAAGACCGCGGCCAGGAAGGGCAACCGAGTGCTCTCGTCGTCCTTAAGTATACCCCGTTCCCACGGCAGTGCATCTTCCTTCGTCTCATACAATCACTTTCTCTTGGTTCCGTGGACGTATATGTTTTGTTGTGCCTGCTTCAATACATTGCACCCATCCATCATATCGCCTTGCTGGCCACCCACCAGCCACATGTCGCCGTCAACAGATCGCAAGTAGGTCTAGGCAAATGTACGTCGGTACGATCAGGTTGTAGCCATCTCCTAATGCAACACGCCAGGCTCGACGACAGCGCGCCGCCCAAGCCGTACGATGCATCCATCCATGTCACGACCAGCTCTTCGGTGTTTCAAGCGCCAACCCAGATATCGTTGACCGAAGTCAATCTCAAGGTTCATGAGGCACAAGAGCAAATCAGATCTGTCGGTCATCCTGGCCAACAAATATCGACGGAACGTCGCCACCGTCGGCCTTCCATGCTTCCATGCTCTCGTCAATGCTGACGGGCTGCTAGGTCGCCAGAGCAGACTGCAGTCCAACGATGCAAGCTTGGCTCGCCGGGAATGACGATCGATTGCAGTATTGGTTGAGCTACGGCGGCGACAAAGAGAACGGAGGATGTTGAAGACGCCTTCAGTCAGTGGTAGTCAAGCGTGTCGACGAGTGTCGTGGCCGGGATAGACGCCGATGGTAGACGATAGTCATCAATAAGTACTGACGATGTCTCCGGAAGTTGTTCGATATTCGAGTCGATGATGCAGAGTCTGATTGCATGTTGACGGCCGTGTTGACTGGAATCGGTGGTGGCGTTCATAGTTCCTTGTCTTCAATAGACTTCTCATGATCATTTGTTAAACGGTAGCACCGTCGGCATACCTTTGCTATATCCATTCCGTTACAAACATGGGGCTCGTCGAGAATATGCTCGTCGGCCTCAAGTGATGCATCATGTGGTACTGTATGTGAGCAGGTTATGCCGTGCATCAGTTGTATCCGATCTTTCTCACCGCATACTGATGGATTGGCATCGTCTCACACCGGACACTGCATTCGCGACCGAAACGTGAAGACGCCGAAACATCTTGGCATCGAAATGTACCTGTATGCCCCGCCCGCGGCAACCGCAACCGCAACCGCAACCGCAACCGCTTGTTGATCTCGGCGGTGGCACGTACGCAAACGCAGATTGTATCGTGTATGTGACGATGTCTAGACGTCTCCGATGCCAGTAGATCCTCCAGGCACTTACTTCAGGCTCAAGCTGCGTGTGTGAGACATCAGCGGGCGGCTCTCAGCGTCTAATATAGAAGCCGGGAAACCTAGAGCGGAGTACCGAAGCTCAACAACGGTTGATTCCATGTGAGACTTGATGTGGCGACTCGTTAATGACTTTCGGCCAATGTGCCGTGTACAGCATCTCAGAGCGGGAAAGCGTAAGCGTACAGTAACTCGTGTAATCTCAAACGTACCGCCAGCGCCGCGCTCATGCGTCCCTGTGGCGAAACATGCGGTGGAAGCGAAATGAATCAGCCCGGTCTATGGCCGGACCCAGAGCAGTGATGTTGCTCATGTATACCATCCCCGCTCACCCATTTGCGTCGCTGCTTGCTCCTCCCGATGCTCGATCATGGACTCCCGGATATCGAAAGCCTGTATGAGTTCTTGCCACGTGCCGTAGTCAATGGCGAAGACAGCTTGATGTTTCGTCGTCTTCGCTTTCCGTTGGTCTTCGAGCGAGGTAGCCTCCGCAGGCACTGAGAGATCGTCAGCACAGTACAGTAAGTGACCCAAGTGAGAAGCCGTCCATCTCGGGTGACTGGCAGCGGCACTCACTTAACGTAGGTAACCCGTCGCTATCAGGAGACACTCCCACAGCTCCCTCCTTGATGAGAAAGGATATATAAAAAATGTTCTCCACCGTCTGCCCGAAGCTCCGCGGATTAACCACGAACTCGAACAGCGGCACGGCGCCGTTGTCTGAAACGCGGCATTTGCGCTGCATCGCCTTTCCCTGCTTAGAATTGATGTTGCTTGCGTTGAACCCGGCTTGCTCGAGCGCCCGGTCTGCTGCAGTGCAATGTTTGATAAGCTTATTATTGATGCGTTTGCATATCGCGGTCAGGCCGTTTTCGTCCGACTGATGCAGATCCTCCTTAGTAAGAGCCTCTGGCCGGGACTCTTTGCCAGTGGTGTCTTTCGCGTTCCGCGCTCGGCGCTGCCTCTCCTTGCGCTGCTTCTTCTCAACCGAAAGTGGACCGAGCAGGAAGGATGGTACTGGTGGCCGGGTATTGTATGGAAAACAGGCGTGGCGACCGAAGAGCTCCCAGTCCAGTACATTTTCAGCGGGTTCGTCACCTTCATCGTCGCTATCATTGCGAGGCCGTGTCCGTCTCCGTTGAGTGGGTCTTGGAGGCGCATTGTCGTCATCCTCTCTGCTTGCGGGTCCGCCGTTGCGCATGTACGTTATGCACTTCGAGAGAAACTCGTCTACGTCTACGCCAGTATTGCCGTCTCCGAGCGCGAGCTGAGCTGTCTTCTTGTATGCAAGGTCGGAAACATTGACCATCAGCCGCGAGTCGAGCGTCGCGTCGTTCGTCTGCTTCACATTCTTGAAGATTCCGTTGGCGCGATTGATCGTCTTAGTAAGGCCTTCGCCGTCACCTTTGAGCAGCTCGTCGCGATTGTCTGCGCCTCTGTGTTAGCGGACTGCGCATGCTGTAGGGGGTTCAAAACATACCATTGAACTCGCGTTCCAGCGCCCTGCTCTTGCGCTTGATCTGTCGCCTTATCTTGGGATTTTGGTTTGGGTCGAAGTATTTATTGAACCGCTCCTCCTCGCTGTCGACTTCATTATCCTCCTCCTGGGTCGCGTCTGTATGTACGGTTATGCGTTTCCTTTTCTGTCCTCGCGAGGAGTCGCTATTGTTCGATGTGGGCGTTGGCAGACTCTCTCGTGATCGTGGCGGAGGCATTGCGCGTTGCTTGCCTCTACTCTTTGCTGTCGCGGTGCTGGTGGGGTCCTGATTCTCCTGGTCTGATATACCGCTGGGCGCGGGCGTGGCGGATCCGTAGCGCGACGAAGGTACAGTCGAGGGTCTAGTATTGAGCCGCGCCATATCGCATGTCGTATGCTTCCACAGGTTCCGTGGTCGTGCGTTTCTGCGATGTTGCGGCGCGGGGAGGCTGAGACACGCGTGGGTGCCTGCTGGAGGTCAAAGGTGTAAGTCGATTGCGCAAAGTGCTTCGGAGCGGGATAGCAGAGGTGTGCGACGCTGAATGCGAAAGATGTAGGCCTAATGGAGCTCGCGCTGCCGTGAATGGAAATGCGTGTAGTGAGGTTGATGCCAGATGATCGAAAGTCGCGTGGAGGTCGCGTTGAAATTCCCGCGCTAGGCCGGAAGAGGTAGCTTCACATGACATCCCACTCGTTCGTGCCCAGGCGGAGGACGACGACAACATCTTCAGCGAGCAGATTCGTCGCGATGAGTTTGGAATGCCATAGCGATCGGTAGAAAGCTAGGAAGATCTGGAGTGTCTCACCAACGTACCTTCCCGATGGAGCCGTTCACTTTCGCCAGCTCCTCTGAGCTGCATACACCGGTTGCAGTGAAGGTGTGGGTTGGCTTCACATGTGAAAGACCTATGTAGCCTCATACTGACATGCTCTAGCAACCGTCTTGAAGGCTACGAGAAGCCCCTACCATACTCCACCCTCCTCAAACGCCCTGACCTGCGACATCGAGGCAGCAATCTTAGCCCCAACTCGGAGCTCTACATCACCGTTCAGCCTTTCGCGGACTCCAAGCCGCTTACCGTTCATTGCCAGACCCCATACAAGCACTTCAAGAATGGCCGGATATGGAATCAGTGGCTCACATTGCCGGTGAACTACAGCACCTTGCCCGCTAACACTCAGCTCGCCATCACCGTCTGGGATCTGAGCCCGATCAACCCGAAAGGCGGAGACAGAAATCATCACATACCTTTCGGAGGCACGACAGTCCCACTATTCGACGACGATGCGACCCTGAGGACGGGCAGGCAGAAATGCCGGATATGGAGGCACAAGGCTGCGGATGGCTACTCTGATACCGCTACGCCGTGGCAGGAGCCGAGGAAGCGAGGTCGGCGAGGTACGCAAGAAGAGACGGTCGTGGTTGATGAAAAGCAGAGTCGGCGAGATGCAGAGCTAGAACGGCTTGTGGGTCTGATGAAGAAGCACGAGATGGGCGAGATTACGGAGAACAAGTGGTTGGACCAGATGGTGTTTCGGCAGATCGAGAAGCTGGAGAGGCAATCCGTGAAGGACTCTACAAGACCCAAGCATGTCCAGCAGCACATTAACAGTACAGCGAATGGTGAGCAAGACGCTGAGCACAAGGCAGCGCTATGCGCGGAAGGCGACCCAGACCACATTGACGGCTCCTTCTTCCTATACATTGAATTCCCTCGTTTCGACCACCCTATCGTCTTCACGGACCATGAGTACCCGCCACCTCCCATCTCGACAGTCCCTGCGCCCGCTACTCAAAATGCGGCAGCAGTCAACTTCAAACCACCACCTGAGGTTCAGCTTGGTCCCGGCATCCATTCTTCCGACAACGGCGGAGCAAGCGACACAGACGGCACTGGCGGTGGCGGCAGACTTATCAGAATCTATGACCCTGAGATTGGCTACGCAGACAACCCAGCTGAAACGAAGCACAGGCGCTTGATTCGAGGCCAGCGTAATGCGCTGGATCGTGATCTGAAACCAAATCCGAAGATGCGGGACATGCTCAATCGCGTTATGTTATACGGTCCGACAGTCGAGCTGACAGACAAGGAGAAAGATGATGTCTGGAAGTTCCGGCATCATCTTACGCGCGATAAGCGTGCGCTGACGAAATTGGTGAAGAGTGTCAATTGGGCTGAGACGGCGGAGAGTCGGCAGGCCATTGCGTTGTTGCCGAAATGGGTGGAGATCGATGTTGATGATGCGCTGGAGCTCCTTGGGCCGGGCGTGCAAAACCCTGCTGTGCGCGCCTACGCCGTTGATCGATTACGGAAGGCCGATGATGAGGAGCTGCTACTGTATCTGCTACAGCTGGTGCAAGCGCTGAAGTTCGAGCCAGGACACCAGAAGGAAGACGACGACACCGACTCTTCGCTTGCCTCCTTCCTCATCGCACGCTCGGCAGGCAACCTCAAGCTCGGTAACTTCTTGCACTGGTATCTGATGGTCGAGCTCGACGACGAAGCGCCCACGCAGTCTTCCGAGAACAAGAAGCTCTTTGCCCGCGTGAGCTATGACTTCATGAAGGAGCTCGAGGCTACACCTGCTGGACAAGCCCGGCGGAGGGTTCTGCTACGGCAGGGAGAATTCATCACTGTGCTCAGCAAGATCAGCAAGGATATCCGCAACTCGCGCGCGGATCGGCCGAAGAAGATAGAGCAGTTGAAGAAGATGCTCGCTGATCCGAAGAACGACATGCTCAGCCTGCCAGCTTTGCCCCTTCCACTCGACCCAGAGGTCAAGGTGATGGGTGTGATACCGGATGAAGCCAATGTCTTCAAGTCGAGCTTGTTTCCGCTGTACATCAACTTCAAGACCGAGCAAGGCGAGAAGTACCCGCTCATCTTCAAGACCGGCGACGACCTCCGGCAGGACCAATTAGTCGTCCAGATCATAGCCCTCATGGACCGCCTTCTCCTAAAAGAGAACCTCGACCTCAAACTAACACCCTACCGTATCCTCGCCACTTCTACCCTAGCAGGCGCAGTCCAATTCGTCCCCTCAGCAGCCGTCTCCACCATCCTCGGCGCAGCGAAGTACAAAGGTTCCATACTAGGCTACCTCCGATTTCACAACCCCGCCTCACCCGATACACCATCCATCCTCGGCGTCCGCAAAGAAGCAATGGACATCTACGTCAAGTCCGTAGCAGGCTACTGCGTTATCACTTACCTCCTAGGCGTCGGCGACCGCCACCTCGACAACCTCCTACTATCGCCAGATGGTCACTTCTTCCACATAGACTTCGGCTACATCCTCGGCCGAGACCCGAAACCCATGGCCCCCCTCATGAAACTCTCCCGGGAAATGGTTGAAGGTATGGGCGGTTCCACTAACTCAGCTGAGAGCCAATTCGAGGTCTTTCGTCAGTACTGCTTCACGGCTTACACCACCCTGCGGCGCAGCTCTTCACTCATCCTGAACTTGTTCGCGTTGATGCAGGATGCTCATATACCCGGCCTCGCGGTTTTCGGCGGACCAGGAGACGGTGGAGGAAATGCAGTAAGAAAGGTTGAAGAACGGTTTAAGTTGGATGTCAGTGAAGACGAGGCTATAGGCTTCTTTGCGCAGTTGATTGATAGGGAGATGGGGGCTTGGGGGCCGGTGTTGATTGATAAATTGCATACTTTTACTCAGGGGTGGAAGGCTTGAGGGAGCGTTGAGAACAGTGAAGAGAGATATCTGCGGTCTTGCAAGAAGGATGGGCAGTTGATTGTACGCTCAGTAGCTCTACGACAGGGATATCATTTCGAAGCACAGCTTACCACCCTACCTCGCCCATTGTGCGCCACTCCGTGCTTCCGGCTTGATTATTCTCCGCTCCAGTCACGGCCTATAGGACCCTGGTAGGCCATACCACAGCGCCATATTGTTGCGCCGTTGCGAGAAGCCAGGGATGGGATTCTCGCTGTACGAAAGTTCCGAACATCACGCTGTCGCTGGTCTGCTCTATCACAGCTATTGCCACTCGTACATCTCGAGCAATGCCGCCGCCTTCGATACATCCGTCACCGATACAAGACCTTCCGAAGCACTTCCGCTTTCCGAGATGCCACCCGCTTTGTTGCGCGTGGTTGGTGGGGCAAGCTTGTGAATGCAAGCCTGCAATTAACGAACAGTCAACCTGCCTTCACTCCGGCAAAAGCCCGGCTCAGCCTGAAACTTTGAATATATGATGAAAAGAATCTCCGGATTAGTCACGCAGGTTCCTTGGTGCGGCAAATCCGCACGAAGTTCTGTCTGCTAGTTGAGAAAAGTAAAGAGCCCTCATGCAGTGGTATCGTTCTGACCCACATCGCATGCGACCCCATTCGCGGGACAATCCCGTGGAACCAAAAATTGCACAGTTTCTCGTAACGGGCAGCCACGTAAGTGACCGATTTCCGTTTTGCTCTTCTGTTGCTTGCACTGTCGCACTTCTTCCTTAGCGCAATGTTTAGTACGTCCCACTTCCCCTGCAACAACCACTCGCCGCCGTAGACACGCCGTCTTGTACAGCACCGTGTCCTCACTCCACTTTTGAGAGATCTGAACTCGATGGCGATGGCCAGCGAGAGCAACGACATTGGATGCTAGATTTTCGACTCAGTGCCGCGTGCGACCCTTTCAAGGTAAAAGTGTGCCGTGTACAGACCCAAGCGACAAAAGAGTTGAAAGCCTCGCTGAAGTCTGCAAGAGGAAGTGTGAAGAGTAATTCGCGTGCAAAAGAGCAAAAACCTCAACTCGGTGGTGTGACTCCGTCAAGGTCTGCTGGCTAGGCTGGCTCCGCAGTGTGGTTAATACCAGGGAGCACTTGTTTTTCGGGTGTAGTGAGCATCGGAATGGGGTCAATACAGCGCGCTTTCCGTATAGTTTCTTTGATGAGTAAGTGTGCGGATTGGTCAGGGCAACACTTCACTCATCTAGCGGACAGTTCCCCACACTTGACCAACCCAGTAAGTCCCATGGAGCCAGCATGGAAACTCAGGACTCATAAATTTTGAATAATACTATATACCTAAGCGGGAGAACTCCGGCGGAAGGTCAACATCACTTCACGCCTGCACTCGCGTATGAAAGTGGGGCCGTAGGATACAGCGTATGCTTATTGCTTAGTAGTACGACAAGACCGGCCAGCCATCTATGTAGTTGATGTAGTCCCATCCAAGCAGCTTGAGGTTGTCGAGATAGAGCGGGTCGACGATGGTGTTGACGTAGTGGAAATATCTTGACGCAGTCAGTCACATAAGTACCTCAAAGAGCCAGACGGGCACTTACAGCACGTCACGGCCATGGTAGTCGGTCAGGACACCCTGCCCGCCCGGTCCGTAAACATAGTCATGGCTTCCGTACACGATGTAACCGCCACCGGCAGTCAGGTCCACGCCATCCATGTCCACGAAGGGCCCAGAAGCCGACCTCGACCTACCGACACGGATGGAGTACTCGGTACCAGGCGTAGGCAAAGCAGAGACATTGTACCCGCAGCACAGGCCATGGCTATACCAGAGGTAATACCATCCAGCATGGTAGCTCATGTAAGCTCCCTCCTCTGCCTGCGGAGCCACTGGGTCGAAGGAGAGCTGTGCGGCGGTGTCTAGCTTCACTGACATCAGGTCTGGATTGAGCTGAAACTGATAGATGTCGGACCAGAAGCTGCCGTAGTTCAGGTACGGAGTCTTTGTCTTGGGGTCGATGAAGAGATTGGGGTCGATGGCGTTTGTAACGTTTAGTGGGTAGGCTGCATCTGGACTAGAAGCCACTACTTGGCCATGATCCGTCCAGCTGCCGGGAAGCAGTGTCTTGGATGTAGCGAGACCGATGGCGGAGATCTGGCTGCCGAATTGGGAGACAGCGTAGTAGTCGTAGTAGGTGTCGCCGACTTTGTGAACGTCGGGTGCCCTGACACTACGAGTCAGTAAAGAAGGAGCAAGCTGCTTCTGACGGCATCCTCACCAGGGATCGGTACTGCCAGTATTGTTGATGACACTCGAGCCCGCCTCCAGTACACTGCCTAATATCTTCCAATAGCCGTCTATGCTTCCCTTCTCCGTTGCTCTAGAGATGACGGTCAAGCCGTGAGTCGAGAAGGAGTAGTAATGGCCATCTGGTCCAAGTACAAGGCTAGGGTCGTGGAGATGAATGCCGCCCCATCCTTGCGTGGAAGCGTTCACGTTGGCCGTGTCATTGTCGCCAAAGACCTTATGTGGTAACGGCCACGAAGCATTCGAGAATGGATTGGAATGACCCCTGTGGTTAGAAGTAGGCACAGCAGCCGCGAGGGTAGCTAGAACGGAGACGAGAGTAGTAACTTTGATGAGAGATGCCATATTAGCTGTACCAGGAGCAGATCATTTACTCAGGATGTGGAATGGAACGAAATGGCTCTCTACTTATACTACCAGCCTATGCGGCTAAGACATACATCGTGCGGGCCGCCCATGGAGACCCCACAGCTGTACCTCCTACTCCGTGCTGCTTTCAGGCTGCGGGTACCTTTCTGCAGGAACGGGAGATCCTATGGCTCGTTGCTGGGAGCCAGGCATCTCATGTTTCGATTGCTCATCTCGGGATTTTTAGACGTCGAGGATCGAGTCGTGAAGATGAAGAGGCAGGCAAATTCTTCCGCCCATTGAAAAGTCGTTATATCTTGGGTGAAGAGTCGATTGCGTCCGTTTATGAAGCCAGAGGACATTCTTCCGGTTGGGCATAAGGTTCGCCTTCAATCGCAGCGCTCGACCTCGGCAGTATTGCACAACCCCTCGTGGAGACGTTGTGGGCGATGTACTCTCTTGCTACCTCCAACGATGCCCTCGAGAGTGAGACTCAAGATATGGTAGAGGAAGAGGAAGATGGAAGGATTGAGATGACAGCGCCTGCTACTGCCCAATAGGGCAGAGTGCCCAGCCACGTGGCGTGTTTCATCGTCATCCGGCGATCTCCCCAAACTCTCCCAAACTCTCCAGGCATCTAGATTCTCTCAGATCGAGTTGTCCTCAAATCGTTTCTTGATCGCCTTTCCTTGCTGTACATACATTCGCTCTTTTGGAGGAAGGATGTCTGCTTGGTTTACCAGGATCTTCGTATAGCTCCGGGCATTGCATCATTCGGCGTAAGACATGGGGAACGACCAGGAAAAGGAGGGGTATGGCCAGTCCCTGAACGCACGATGGGAAAAGCTGCAGGCCTCATCGCGAACGGCGGACAAGGAGCGGGAGACAGTAGAGGATCAGACGACGAGCAAGATACCCAGGCATGGCGTACACGTGACACCGCCGCAGCCGTTGATCGCGCAGGTCACGAACAGCTGGCGCGACGACGAGAAAGCGCCAACTTTCGATATCTCCAAAGACGACGCATACGAGCTACGCTTCTGCGACCTAGAAGACGAAAGAAGCTGCCCAAACCTCAGCCGAGAGGTGATCCGGTCGCGTTGCTTCCGCAAAATGATTGCAGTAGCGCTGATAGGATGCGCAATTTTATACTACGCCTACACATGGTTCATACAACCACAGCTGCACGACGAATGGGAGACCACAGAAGGTTTCATGCTCGGAAGGTCAAACGGCACATACGGCCTGGCTCGTGGCGGTGACTTTAAGGGTACGCGGATCAAGGACTTGTCGCCTGATCTTCTGCCCGGAGGCACCGAGGACCCTCACGGAAAGCGGAGGCTAGTCTTCGTTGGTGATATACACGGCTGCAAGGACGACCTCGCACACCTCATGGAGAAGGTGGGCTTCAATGGAAAGACAGACCACTTGATAGCGACCGGCGACGTTGTCTCTAAGGGGCCTGATAGCCCAGGCGTACTGGACGAGCTCATGCACCTGCATGCCGAGAGCGTCCGCGGGAACCATGAGGATCGCCTACTGGAGGGTGCGAAGACACTCGCCGGCACCAACATGCGACCAGAAAGCGAAGCAGGAACCATCCAAGGCTACTCCAAGGACCACGCCCTTCTGAAGGATATGAAGAAGAGACACATGGCGTACATGGAGGATATGCCGCTCATGCTCCGCGTACCAGCCTTGCCACAAGCGAAGCCTTCCAGCAAGCACAGCAAACATCCGCACATCGCCTCCGAGATCATCGTCGTCCATGCTGGCCTCGTACCACATGTGCCTCTGAAGCGCCAGGATCCATACTACGTTATGAACATGCGCTCCATCGACCACAAGACGCACGTCCCTTCCGCTTTACGCGAGACGAAGCACGGCAAAAGCCGGCCGTGGATGGAGTTATGGAACTGGTACAACGATCGCGTCGCTTCCGGAAAGTCGTTGAAGGACTTCCATGTCTACAGTGAGAGTGACTGGCTGGATCAACACCCGCAAACTTCACCTGGTACTCTGCTGGGCCGGATGTGGGAGGCTATCTCTGGTAGCGGACTCGCTAACATGGTGAAGAGGCCTAACCCGCAGACTGTTGTGTACGGCCACGACAGTAAAATGGGTATGCAACTGCATCGTTGGAGCAAAGGTCTGGACTCAGCTTGCGTGTCTGGCGGGAAGTTGACCGCTATGGTGCTTGATGCAAAGGGGAAGACGGAGATTGTTAGTGTCGGCTGCAAGAACCATCGCGGCTAGAACAACATGGTGGAGCGTCACGAAGTTGGCGTGGTCTCTTCACATGTCGGGAGCATTTGGGATACATGGATTGTTTGCGGGCTTAGCGAGGCGTTGGTGGTCATCTGCATCGTACGTATCTGCATCGTACGTATCTGTCGTACAGCGAACATAAGTCTTGGACGAAGCTACTCGTCTTCTTTCTCGGGTCACTCGGTCCCACCCTTGCGCTCTACCGCCCTCCTCATCAACGACACTTCCATCGCCACCAGCAAACCCACAGCCTCCTTCCAGGCTTGCAAGCCATCAGCGAAGGCCAACAACGGATGCGGAGGGATAGAGCGACCGAATCAGATGTGCCGAATGGCGGCAAGTGTGCATGTGAAAGTATTATGCAACCTGCCACACTAACTACCTACCAATGACCAAGTCCGAATGTTAGCAGGGCAGCGAGTATGCCAGCGCAGAAACAGGTCATACTCCTGAGATGACAATGGAGTGCTGTTGGTTAATGTCCCGGATCTTGTGGACCTCGGTGCTCGCCTGATGTGCGACTTTGGATCTACGCCATGCAAGTGAATGGCGAACTTCACTTGGTCTGCGCACGGGCCTCCTGCACCTCGAACTTCGCGAGAGAGCACTTCGAACTCACAACTACTTTCAACATACGAAAGTCTCACATGCACGCCGACTTGCGATTTGCAACAGCCACTACCAACTTGGCAATCCAATTTCAGACTACCATGTCAGATTACCACCTCATACTATCGCCTCAGACTACCCCACCTCACCTTCCTATATCACAAACGGAGACATGACAGGCAACAACTTCGGCAAGACATTGACCAGCGGGCGGCCACCACTCGCGATCCGCCCCAAGCCACAGCGCGCTCTACCACAAGGCAGCCGCTCCATCTCCGTTCCGCAACCGTCGGTCAATACGACAGCACCGGCGACATCCGAAAACCAGATTGCGCGAGTCCCGGATCTCAAGCATGGTGGTGGGGATATGGTGGTGTCGCGGTTGACCGAAGACGCATTGAAGGTGCATGTCGGGTCGGATATGCAGGAGGGAGGCGAGGATGATAGTGACGATGATGGCGATTCAGACATCTCAGAGGCTACCATCAAGCCACCAGCACCTGCTGACGATGGCCCTCTGGATATCTACGACAGTGACGGCGATTCGACGATGACTGGCGTGACGCTTCAGAGTATCGACAAGCCGGCTCATACCTTCTTCGAGAAGACCCCAGGTTGGAACGAAATCGAGCGACAGAGGAACACCGCTCTGGTCGAGTTCTATTGGGGTGGTGACCTCGCTCAAATCATCCCCACCCGCCTCCATCCCCACGACATGCGGGCCTGCCGCCCAGGCCCAAAGAAGCTCCTGCTCGATCCGGCCGACTGGGACAATCAACTACTCCAGGTGCTGGCGAAGATCGCTCCACTCTGCTACCTCAAGGACTTTCTTTTCCATGTGGAGCAGAAAGTCAACATGAAGAGTATGATGAAGAAGGAGGAGCCGTGGATGACATTCGAGGATGTGAAGGCGCTCTATCTCAAGGAGAAGGGCAGCGGGAAGCAGGTAAAGACCATCGAGTGGATCAAGCAGAATGGGTCAATGGTGACGAATCCGGACCACTTCAAGGAGATCGCGCCTGGCCCGAGCTACTTTGAGACCGACAAATTCACTGCTCCGCAGTACGAGCCGCCGAAGCCCGCCTACCAGAGTTCGCCGTTCTCTTCTCAGAACACCATGGGCAAGCATACCTTCTTTCACTGAGGCGATGGGAAGACTAGGGTGCTGCTGAGTCTCCGGAACGTGAACTAGTGTTGCCGGGATAGAACGAGCTGCCGAGCGCGATAAGTTTTTAAGTAGCATGTTGCAAAGAGGACGATGGTTGGGTATGAGACTGCGAGGCGAAGCGTAGGCTTGAGAGGGTGGTGACTAACGACTCCGGTACGTGTCAATAGCGTGCCGCGAAATGACATTAAATCATCAAAGGTTCTTCTGTCTCCCCCACTTATATCTATGATGATCACAAAATGTATATGCGATGCGCTTAGATCCTTGAGCGTGATGTCCGGCAGGGATACCCGCCAGTCCTGGGGCAACACTGGCCTTTGGCAACGTCGGCATCTCAGTTGGTAGATCTCCAACGATGTCCCCGTATTACGTCGTGGACGGTGATATGCATTATCGACGATGCCGTGACAGGGAGATGCTAGACGAGTACGATGTCGTCCGCTTCGTCCTCGCCCCAAGTCACGGCATCTGGGCCGGTAGAGCCTTCGAAATGGCAGTCCGTGACGTACTTGTAGAAGCCAGATGACTGCGGCTCCAATACAACAGGATACTTACATCCATGCAAGATAGCAAGCTTGTCACCCGGCCTGACCTTATTATGAGTGAGAACCAATCTACGCTTATCATCGCAGTACAGCGCATTAAAGTGATCATGCGCCAGATGCGAAAAGGTCAGGGCTCCTTGGATAGTGTGGCGGGTGTCATCCAACTCACATGGTGCATATGAGCATTCGCCGTTGACGGACTGGCCATGGGAGCACCTCCTTTGCCGTGGTTTCGCACCCAACACTCTCTCTTTAGATCGGTACACCCGATCACTGCTATCGTTCACAGGTGTCTCAGGCTTTGTGAGGACCGCATCAGTCTTCAAACAACTATCCGCTGCATCGTTGTATAAGCGCAACAGATGTTGAACCACACCTTCACCAGCCAAGCCACCCCGTGAATTGGATGACGTGAGCCGACAAGCGAAGATGGCGGATATCAACCTCGTATGGTCTACACGCAGGTTCTGAGCGCCAGCAGCCGCTGCCAACATTTCCTGCAGGCGCTTCCGTTGGCGTCTATGCTCCACTGGGTCCGACCATGCAGTGTAGTAGCAAGCTGCCAGTAGGTCCAGTGGCACCGGCAAGCTGGAGTCCACGGTCGAGACAATACGCCCTCTGGTTGGCAGTTGCGCCCAGGGCGTCATATGCCTGATCATTTGAGGTCTC
>JAKLLW010000489.1:0-32001 GCA_022814695.1 Neocatenulostroma microsporum
ATCAATTACTACACCTTGCTAGAAGAGCCAACCAATGGCACCACCGGAGCCCCTACGATACTTCTCATACATGCTCTGATGTCCAATTTGCACATGTGGGATGCCACAGTCAAAGCTCTCAACGAGGCCGGGTACCGCACTCTTCGATATGACCATGTCGGACACCACAACACATCACCTGCCCATGATGCCGGTGCGGGCTATCACATGGACGACATCACACGGCATGCCCATCAGCTCGTCAAAGAGCGAACGGGCTCTTCCTACGTCAAAGCAGTCATCGGTTGCAGCATCGGCGGCATCACCGCCTTTCGGTATGCCTTGATGTTTCCAGAGGACGTTGGCCAGATCATATCGATCGCAGCCCCTGGTATCAAGGCGCCAGCAGCGGCTCAAGAGCTCTGGACACAGCGGATCCAGCAGTTCGAGAATGACCAAAAGACTGGTGGTGACAAGCTCTGTCATCTCACGGTCAACCGGTGGTTCCCTGGCGACCGTCCAGAAGATGATGCCGTGCGAAAGGAAGCGCTGAAACACGTCAAGACCTGCTCGATCCAGGGCTACAAGGTCCTCGCGGACACGATCCGGGACTACGACTATAGCGCCGAGGCTGCCAATATTGGCAAGGTGAGGATTTTGGTGATCGCTGGTAGCGAAGATACTGCAGGGCGCGCGGATGTGCTAGAGCAGGTCGCTGGCATGATACCTGAGTCGGTCTTCGTGAACATGAAGGGTGCTGGACATCTTCCACCTATGCATCATCCCGAAAGGTTCAACGAGTTGATGCTGGGCTTCTTGCGAGGGAAGAAAGTCTAGGGGTGAGCATTCAGTATGTCACAGTGTAGTTTCCATGCCAGCACACAAAGCCCGACAAGTTGCTTCACGCTGGTAATCGCGTTGGTGACTTCTTGTTATTCATATACTCCGGCAAATGTCTTAGCCGCGCTTATGTTCGGACAACGGCCCTATGTCGGAAGCGGCTATTGCTGCAGTGGATCCATGGCACTTGGGTGCCCCAACGCAGAAAAGAACCACAAAATCTTCCCCAAACGCTACCACCGTTATCTGGATGCCTGCCGAGCTATACGATGCCATTCGATGGAGGCCACGGGCCACCTCCATCTGCTCCGTAAAGACTGTGGGCCTATACCTGGGGAGAAGAGTCTGCGCGGACCAGCGCGGTTCGCGGACCCTATTGACATCGTCAATAGACCCACAAGGTAGCTGTACACCCGTCTGTATTTCACCAGATGCAGCGTCCAGTTTAATGACAGTGCCCGTTGGCCTTTACATTTGTTCGCGTGTTGAACCTGGGCATGCAAGACGACGAGGAGCCCACCATGGTCTCGCAGGCGCGCCAGGACATGGGCAATGGCGTAATCGAAAAGGCTCCCACAGTGGCTTCCCTACCAGCTTCGAGAGACAACGTCGACACCAGCAACGTGCGAGGCGATGCATCCCGTCGTACAGGCTCAATCATAACAATCTTCGGTGCCGCATTAGCAAATCTATCGGACGGATACCAAAACGCTCTCGCCTCCTCGACCAATGTCATCCTCGCACATCTACTGGGTAGGAAGGTCTACACTTCTAGCATCCAGACTCGGATCTCGAATGCTCTGCTTGTTGGTGCAGTAATCGGTATCCTACTGTTCGGCTTCCTTGCCGACAAGTTCTCCAGGAAGGGCGGCATGCTCGTCACCAGTGGACTGGTCGTGGTGGGCAGTCTGATGGCGACCTTAGCCTTCCAAGTTGAGGGAGGGCCAACGGGGATGCTTTGGTTCCTGACGGTAGCTCGGGGCGCTGCTGGTGTGGGGGTGGGTGGCGAGTATCCAACGTCCGCTGCTGCCGCTCTCGAAAGCAGCAATGAGCACTTTGACTCCAAGCGCGGGCCCATCCAGGTGGTCATCTCGACTCTCATGGCTACCTCCGGCTCGCCGTTATGTACGTTCATCTACCTGATGGCTCTGATCGGCAGTAACAACAACTTGAAGATGGCGTTCCACGCTATGTACAGTATCTCTATCTTCCTCCCGATCTTCGTCATCTTTGTGCGCTGGCGGATGCAGGATGGTAAGCTATTCGAACGGAGCAACTTTCGGCATCGTAACTTTCCCTGGATACTCTTCTTCAAGACGTACTGGCGCCGTATCATCGGCACGAGCGCTGCGTACTTCCTGTACGACTTCATCAACATTCCAAACTCCACCATGTCCGGCGAGATTATCGACTCACTCGTCCCAGGCAAGAACCTTCAGACCGTCGCTCTCTGGCAACTATACATGGCCCTGATGCCTATCCCTGGTGTACTGTTGGGTGCATACCTTGTCAATCGTATCGGTCGCCGTTGGACTGGTATTTTAGGCCTCACTCTCGGCTACACCTTGGTCGGCTTCATCATCGGTGGGCTCTACGACCGTTTGACAACTCACTCCATCGCCGCTTTCGTGGTACTCTACGGACTATTGCAAGCATTCGGGCACATGGGTCCTGGGGCCACGATTGGTCTGATCTCTGCTGAAGCGTTTCCGACCGGTGTGAGAGGTGTCGGGTACGGAATAGCTGCCGGGTTTGGAAAGGCTGGTTCAGCCGTCGGGACGCAGATCTTTACGCCGCTGAAGCTGGCCGCTGGGCCCGATAGTACATTCTACTTGGCGGCTGGGGTGGGAATAGTGACTTCGGCGATCTACTACTTCTTACCTGAGGGTCAGAACATGGACCTTGCTGAGATGGACGAGGACTTTGAGAGGTTAGTTGCGGAAGAGCGGAAAGGATGATCAATGAAGTTTTGAAGAATCTATATCTGAGTACCGCCGTATGGTAGGCCATGCTGTACGCAGACCCGAGCTGTATGGACCCAAAATCACTCAAAATACCGCAGCGGCAAGTTGCCCTTCGCATGCTTCCAGACCACCCCGATGCCTGACGATGAACAATGGCTCTTCCCAGCTCCAGTACTAGCCCATCCGTCTGGGTAGTCGGCGAAGGCAGTGCCGCTCTCCTCGTGTGCTTGCTATTTCCGACGCGCTGTATCATCCCTCAATCGCGCGCTCACGGCTGCATGCGATGGCCTATGATGGAGCCTTCCGCCTGCCTACTCAACGCGATGGACCGACCCGAATCGGAGGCGTGCAAAAGAGGAACTACTCTGGCAGCGGGCACATTGTCCGCCTAGGATGTAGACGGTCTTGTGCGCATCGCCAGAAAGAAAGTACGCCCAGCCCCAGCCTCTTGCTTGCTCTCAGCCTCCTGCCCACTGATCGTGCCACTACCGACCGCCCCACCAGCCCCGGTAGAGCTGGTGTCCTCCTGCATAGCGGTGTCTACCTCCATCATCTCATGGTCTGACTCCGCTGGCATGGGTGGCGATACTTCCCCTCCGCTGCCGTATTCCTTTCTGTAGTGGTTGAGATCAAGTCTGTACTTCTCAGCCTCAGCTGTCACTGATGCGATCCTCTCCTCCACCTCCGCCCTCTCCTGACGTTTTCGCGCAAGCTGAAGCTGTGACCGTTCGTAATCCTGACGGAGTTCGGGGGCCATCGTGCTAGTGTCATACTGCATGGTCTCAGTTTGCATGAGGTCCAAACGTCGGAGGCAGTCCCAGGAGGACTCGCCCGGTAGCGGAAAGTAATGGCGAGGGAGGCTGGGAAATTGGGATGGCGTGGGCTGTTGCAGAGTGCCTGACCAAATTTCATGGGCCGTCTCGTAATGCCGAAGCAAGTCTGCCATGGTAGCGAGATGGAGATCACAGCATTCGTAGTCCCTCATGTAACGGTGTTCGCCGCCTACACCGGTATAGAGCTCCCGTTTGTTATCTCCATCCGCTTGATCTCGCGTTGTTTGATGGTCTTCTTCCGCTTTCGTTCGCCTCCTCCTGTCGACCCCTTCTTGCATCCGCCAGTCTTCAATGTCCAAGTGCTCACCCTCCGCCAGCATAGTCTCCTCCACCTCGACTCGCTTTCCTTGTTGAATCTGTGGCAGGTCTGCTATGCTGGAGCTTGTCACATGTCCATCGCCACCGTCGCCACGCTCCGCAGTGCTCTTGGGACTCTTCATCGCATACCTCCACTCTTCACGAATTATATCAATCCCGCGCTGCAAGTCTCGCTCCAGCTCTCCCCACTGGGCATCTGTGAGGTCCGGGTACTGCACGTCGGAGTTGATGGTGCTTGCCAGTGGTGGTGACCACTTAAAGGACAGTGTTGATGTTCAATGATGACGAGGCTTGCGTTCAAACACACCGGAAGACTTCGAGCGCTTGATGTAGGAGAGAACGAAAGGGGTGACTGTAAGGAATTGTGCTCTTATGAGGCGATCTGGCCGGGCCAACAGCGCTGGTGAATCTACATGCTCCGCCACAAATAGACATTCACTTCTCATGACGCATATCGCAACACAATAGCGACCACGTTGACTCATGCTCCTGATGAGCATCCACCCTGGCCCTGGCCCTTGCCCGGAGCACTCCGGTATGGGAGCGTGAGCACAAGTGCACCATTACTCGTCCCCTCCATCACTGCGACCTTGCGCCTCTGCCCCACGTTTTCTTGCTCGCTCGCACCAAGCCCTCGCTCTGGCCTCTCAGTGTTCGCGCGGGCGGCCTGCGGTGAGTTTGCCGTGTTCTGTGCATGGGCAAATTGTGATGCATTTGCAACATGTTGTGCGTTGGTAGGGAGGGCGGGATCGTGACCGTGAAGTCGGACGTGGTGGTCGAGCGCGGGATCTCGCTCCTCATACTCGAGATGTCCCAGCGGAGGTCTGCGCCTCACATGCTTTGGCCCGCCGGTGAGCATTCGCCCTGTGCTCGCATGCAAGGGCTCTTCGTATGCTGCCGGACTCTGCCTCGTCGATCCATCTTCGGTGGTATGGTAGCGAGCAATGTAGACGTCAGCCCTTGCCTCCATCTCTCTCCGCATCTCCTCGACCATCGCATCCAAGTGTGCCTCCTCCACCTCTGAGCCTCCAGTCGCTTGCTGTACGTCTTCCATTTCCTTGTCGAAGTTCTGGCCACCGTGATCATGAGAGCGGCAGCTGTGCGCCCCTTGCTCCATATTCGGCAACACCCTGTTCTTCAGGGTTGAAGCTGCTCTTCCTTCTCAAGCTGGAATGGTGTAATTCCGGTAGCAGGGCGAAGACGAGGTGCTGGTTCACAAGATCCGGAACGTGCGTGGCTTTCTGGACTCAACAAATCCCGCCTTGACAAGTCATGAATTTGACTATGCAGCAATGCGCAGCGATGTGAATGTATGCCAGCATTCACCGGCCAAATATCCAGAAAAGTCCAATCTCATGGCTGAGCACCTTCAATCAGGCTCCAGAAAGGCTGGAGTCACTGCTCCTGCCCCGGCTCTAGCTCGAAAGGGCGCTTTTCGGTGTATACCATTCATGCTTCCAAGCGACTGCTAATCCACCCTTCTCAGCAATCGCCGATGACAGTAACCTCTACGCCTTCTTCCTCAGCTGCCACCCAACCTTCGACACCCTGGAAGCAGCCATCAAGAAGCAGGATATAAGGAGACATGTCGCAGCCCAGACGGAGGCACCAGTATACTTGCCGCCCATGGCGCTCTGCAAAGCGCCACCAATCGGTGGCCCAGTCAAAGCCGCAAACGAGAAGGTGCTGAAAGCCATGCCGAGCCTTGTCCCAACCATATTGAGCTCTGGCGTAATGCTTGCCACAGCCGGAGGTATAAGACATTGAAACGCCGCGCTGACAAGGCCGTAGAAGACGGTGAAAACGTACAGTCCGGCGACGTTATGTACCGCAAGCCAGCAGTACGCCACGATCATCAAGGCGAAGAATGTCGGGACCAGCATGTTCAGCTGGCCTACTTTGTCGGCAAAATAAGGTGGTATGATGCGAGATGGGACGCCGACTCCGTTGATGATGATGACGAGCGTGGTGGATGCGGAGTAATCGAGGCCGACAGTCTGGACGCCGTAGGATGCAACCTGAAACAGTATAAGCATTTGAGGCATAGTAACGTCGAGTCTTGCCCACGCACGTAGTAGAAGGTATAGTAGACAGCCCAGATAGCAAAGAACAAGGCGGACACAAAAAGCGCAAACGTTGGCTCCGTGAATGCAGACCAGTCAATAATAGGTCCCGAAGTCCTCGGAGGCAGTCTAGGCCGCATGAAAGCAATGACGATCGCTAGCAGACCCAGATTCAAGAAGCCAAGTACTCTCGCGGTCCAGGCAAAGCCAACTTTTGGTAGCAGCTCCTTCACAATGACAGGGTATATCATGCCCCCCACAGCATTGCCGGTAGTCGCAATGCCAATAGCGAAAGATCGTTTGGTCGAGAAGTACGTTGCCATCAGTCCCATGGCCGGTGTGAAGAAAATGCCCCCTCCCAGACCAGTCAACACTCCCTGGGTGAGCATAAGCTGCCAGAATTTCGTCGAGAGGCTCATCATAAAGATGCCGAGAAGCTGCAGTACCGATCCTACGATGAGGGCAGGCACGAAGAAGCCCGCGTCCAGCAAGCGCCCGGAGAAAGCTCCAACGAAGAACGTGAGGAAGTTCTGCACCGTGCCAATCCATGAGATCGTCGATGCAGGCTCGTCCAGGTTTAAGGTGTAGTAGGTCTGGAAAGCCCCGTAGGAGTTTACCCAACCCCAAGTGGCGAAGATGACTAGCCATCCGCAAGCCACTTGGGTCCAAGCCTGGAGCCCGCCATCTGGAGGTGGTCCTGGGTCGACGATGCTGCGGGTTGTGAAAACCCGGTCTAAGGCATTGCTTGCTCTGCTAGCTGTTCGCTTGAGTTCCAGAGATACTTTCGGGGGTGCCTTCTCACTGTATTCTTCGTATGGCTCCTGGTCCTGATGTGAGGCTCGCTCGATATCGTCCAGGTCTTCGTGAGATGAGGAGCTAGATGTACTGACTCCGTGGCTCCTCTTCACCCCAAGATCCTTCCCGTCCTCGGCAAACTCATGATGAGAGGGTATAGGTACAGCCATAACAAACAAAAACTATGGGAGACCATGGGAAAAAGAGAGGGAGTACTTTGTACCGAAGAAATGGGAATACGACTCACTAAGTACATAGGGCGGGACTCACCCGACATGACTGCTACGAACAGTGGTTCACCGTCTTCGGACCCAGCTAGCCGTAGGTTGGGGGTCTGTTTCTTCGAAGAACCAGTGAGATGCTTTCCAGCGATCTGACGGCGCGGGCAGCTGCAGGTTCTGCGGAAGTTCGGCGACCTCGTGCCGACTCATGGCATTGAGTTGGCCAGGAAGAACGACTTAAGAGGTGACTTGGCGGCGCATAGAGGCTGGATAGCAGCTACGGACGCAGCCAGCATGAGGATACATCAGGCGCTGACCGGTTGAGATGTATTGTGATGATGAAGAAAGAGATCAGCAGAGTTCTCCATTGCAGTGTGAGCGATAGCAAGAAGGTACGCCGATTGGCTGCCGACAGCACCGAGCTAGCGTTCGGCGTGTGTTGCGCGGATCGTGGCACCACTTTTGCCCTGCCTCTTCACAGCGCAAGACCACCTCCCGAAGCATGGTGTTCATTATTGCGCCCTCTATGTACAAGCATTCGCCATGGCCCGTCACCGCAGTGGTGTGGTAGCCTCTCTTATGCTCTGGCTTGGGTATCGTAAACGAGATCAAATCACATCACATCCTTCCAACCTCATGCCGGCGTAGCCGCGTACAACAGCCCTCGCCCGTCTCCTCATCACCAGGATCACTACGTCCTCTGATTAAAGAACCAAGATCCCCTCTTCCCAGCACTAGCTCCCCCCTCAGCAGGCTGTTGTGGCTGCGCCTGCAGTCCAGCAAACGTCGGTACCATTCCGCCACCTCCTTCGCCACCGCCGCCGCGAAGCGGCTTAGCTATCCGGCCAAAAGCGTTCTGATTTGCGAAAGCGCCTCCTGGAGCTGAGTTGTTGGGAAGACCGCGAGTGGAGCCGGATTTCGCGGCTTCCAACCGTTCTTTGACGGCGAGGAGTTGGGATTCGAATCTAAAAGCATCATGGTTAGCATACTGCACCACATCAGTGTGGTGGAAGTGGAAGGGAGGAACGTACTTATGGTTAGCAACCATCAACTTCTCCTGACTCTCCTGCACCAAACCTTCCAATCCCCTGATCCTCTCGCCCCTAGCCACAAGTTTGCGTTCCGCAATAGCGACTTCCTTCTTCAACTGTGCGTTCTGTTCCACCAATTGCCTTTGCACGAGCGTAAGTTGTTCCAAGTTCCGTTCCAGAAACGCAAGTTTCTTCTGCTGCTGTTTGCTATTCGAGCTGCGCAAGATGGAGTTGTATTGTTCCCTGGTGCTGTCGAGAGAGATCTCAAGTTCCACAACACGCTCACACCTGTTCTGCAGGTCGCGCATGAGAGATTTCTTAATCGTGTCGAAATCCGCTAACTGCTTGTTCAAGCCATTGCTTCCTCCGTTCACTGCAGACTTCCTGAGCGCCTCCAAATCGTTTCGGAGGCGGGCATTCTCTTCCTGCTGCCTCGTCAATGCGGCACCGAGGTCACTGCCATCCGGTTGCTGGGCCTGCTGAGCGGCCAATGAGTCGTAGAGAGAACGTTTGATTTCGTCGACATCGTCGTCGGAAAGGTGACGTTGAAGAACATCCTGGTAATCCTGCTGTGCCTGCGCCAACTTCTGCTCCAGCATAGCGGTATTCGCTCCATCTGCGTGATGACCGTTCGCACCTGCGCTGCCCTTGAGCTCGGATTGGCGGACCAGACCTTGCGTCTCCAGAAGTCGTTCTTTGAGGGCATGTAGTTCATCGGGCGCAACCATTTCTCCTGACTCTGCGATTTCGAGCAAGCTCTCGACTTGCTGCACCATCTCCCTCACGTGAATTTCATTGGAGCTCATCATGCCATCGCCCAAGTCGAAGCCGGCCATCATCTGCGCCATGCGCTCCTTCTTCAATCTCTCCTTCTCGTCCAGGAGCGCGGATGATTCTTTCGCGCTCATCTTAGCGTCCAGGAGCTGGTGCTTCACATCATCCAGCTCACTCGTCAACTCCGCATTCGCCTCCTTCAGCGAATCCATAGTAATGCTCGCCTCCTTGGTCTCAAATTCAATCTTCTCAACCTGCATCCTCAAACTCTCGGTCTCAGCACCCATCCTCTCCTTCTCCCTCGCAACAGTCGAATGACTATCCCTAAGCTCGCTCATCTCCTGTCTAGCCTGCTGCAACGCCTGCTCTGCCGCAGCCAACGAACTCTCCTTTTCCGCCAACTGATCCTGCAACTCATTCTCCCTCTTCAGAAACTCCTCCTTCTCATCCTTCTCCATTGGCAAACTGGGCGTCCCAGCCCTCTCAAGCTCGAGCCTACTCTCTGGGCGCGGCGTACCTGGTGTATCTTGCCCTGAACGCAGCCTCTCACTGGGCGTCCCAGGCCTCGCCTGCGCGGGTCGGGAGGTGCTTGCAGGAGCCTTCCCGCCGAGATCTTTGAGCCCGGGCGTCCATTGCTCTTTTGGCACTGTGTCGCCTTTCCGCCATGTGCCGACTTCGGATTCGAGGGAGGAAATGTACGACTCGAAAGTCGTGACTTGTCCTTGCGCTTTCTTGAGGAGAGCTTTGAGCTGTGCGGGTGAAAGCTCTTCGTTGATCTTGGCTTTCTGCTTGATGGTCTTTGCTCTTTCTCCGAATCGAAGGGTGGAGATGGTTTCAGCGTCGTTGTAGCTGCTGGGCGAGGCATTGATGATTAACGTCGTTCTCGAGTTGCCGCCGAGAGACTCTTGCAGGATACGAGTGAGCTTGGAGTCTCGGTAGGGTATATGGCTGTTCTTCCCCTCTGCCAAGGCATTGATGACCATGCCCAGGGCGGAAAGAGACTTGTTGATCTTCTTCGCCTCTTCCAAAGTCTGCCCACTTGCGCCCGTCTTGCCCACCTTCTCCGAGCCCGCCAAATCGACCAAGAACAATCTCCCAGACCTCGCTGCCCCTGTCTCAACGTTCTTCTGCGCTATCTCAAGCACAAAGATGGAGTGGGACCGCGAAGACTCCTGGTTCATATTCGTGCTCGCCACCGCTCTCGCTTGTCCGCCCAATTCAAGCACCTGATACACCTCACCAATATTACTCACATAAACCTCGTTCAGCCCCTTGACATAAACCCCCTTCTTCTGGTCCTCGTGCACCGGCAGATTGTCATTCTGCGGCGCGAGCAAGTCCCGGATCTTCTCCATGTAGATCTCCATATAACTCACCCTGACCGTAAACTCAACACTAACATCACTGCGCATAATACTATCGAATATCTGCTCCACGATCCTGGGTATTATGCCCTTCTGACTTGGGTCCGAGATATCGCCGCCGCCCATCATCGTATACGTCTTTCCACTTCCCGTTTGGCCGTAGGCGAAGACGGTGCCATTGTAGCCGGCCAGCACATCGTCGACGGTGCTGCGGATGGAGTAGTCGAAGACGTCGTGTTGGGGCGTGTTGGTGGGGAAGACGCGGTCGAAGGTGAAGGCGCCGGCATTCTCGCGCGAGTTGACGGTGCACGTGTCGTCGCTGGTGAAGTCGACGACTTGTTGGCTGTTGGCCGCTACTTCGATTTTGTTTTGCGGCCGGAAGCGGGCGACGACTTTGATCGTGTTGGCGGCCATGGTGGGTGGTGGTGGGAGCGCTCGAGGCGCGGAGGGAGGGAGGTGTGTCTCAGGGGAGAGGGCAAGAGGGTAGCGATGCGCTGGCTTGATGTGTGTAGCCGTGTCTCGGGTGCGAAAGAGGGAGGGAGGGCGACTGTGTGGCCTTTCAAGGCGCTGTCGATGCGTTCGCACAAGGGATGTCGATCCTAGCTCTCAAGCCAGCGAAGCGAACGATGGCAACAGATGCCGTACAGCGAGCTGCAAGTGTTCCAATTAGGAATGTCAAGATGTGCCTGTGAAGGTTCGCTGCTGTCAACACGCATCACTAGGGGACTGCGGGATCCTCCGTGTCGCCGAAACTTTGTTTTCTGATCGCGCAAGCACGTGCACCTCCTTCGATCGACATTCACGACATTCTTCCCTCTTCTTCTTCTTCATCATCACCGTCGCCATCTCTACACGGGGCCCGCCGTGTGACTGCGATGATGTTCCTTGACACAGTCTTCTTCAGCGGTATCATGGCTTAGGCCTCCAAGATCCGCAGCAACTCAAAGAACACACAAGGTTGAGCATCAACTGCGACCAGTCACCATATTAAAGACGCTAATACGCTATGGCTATCAACATCCATCCCATCGGCCGTTCCCCTGCTGCTCAAGCGAGAGCGCAGGGCGGCTTACCAGCAGCCTAACCACGCAGTCCTACGAGCAGCGGCCCATAACGGAGGTCGAGCTCTTATTTGGTACCGGTATCACAGTGACATGCGGAACAGGGAACCAACAGTCCTAGTGTCAACGACTACTAACCTCTGCGAGTCCTTCATCTCGCGTGCCAAAAAGTATGGAATGGTGAGCATCGGAAGATATCGAGATCACCATCATTGACCCCAATGCCGCGCCCTCTGTACTACTGCACTCTGCGCAAGCTCTTGCGCAACGTGTCAAAGCATTGGAAGAGACTTCAGATGAGGCATCGTATGATGCAACGGATGAGGCGCTGAAGAATGAGTATATTTCGAATGGCAAATCCCCGACGAGTGCCTACTTCACCGAGTCAGTTTGAGCACCCTGGAAAGTAGAGGCTACAGACGGATCATCGTCCCATGCAAGATCTCCAAGTGTCCGGACTTGTCCGAATCTTGCCGGACATTTCGGATGGGTGTTGCAGATCTGTCGGCCAGCCTCACGGCCTATGTCTGCGCCATACAAGCACGCGCTTTCGGTCCCGGAGCGCCACTCTATACGATAACCAAATGTCTGTATCAGTCGACGAGCCAGAGTAGGACTTGCGCCTATGATCCAGTCGTCGTGCAGGAAAGCGTTCGTCGTGTGTACCCCGAGCTGCTGATCGACGCTCGCGACAGGCTCACAAAATGCAAGGATGTCGCCCACCATCTAGGAGCGAAGCTTAGGCACCTGGAGGAAATAGATCGTGAGGACATGGACTACATCCTCTCGGCGATGAGCGAACATTCTGAGGGCCTCCGGGTCCCGCTGTATAGAGGGAGCAGCAACGTTTCTGCGCAAGCGTGCCGAGATCATTGCAGAGATGGAGCTTGAGGCTGGGTGCTGAAGGTAATTTTTATTGCTGCGAGATCGCAGAGTACAGCTTACCACAATGCACGGAAAGCTCGTTACTGGTGTGGAAACAGACATTGTGCAGCAGCCTGGCTACGGTATCAAGTGATAATAATTCACCAATGCTCTTCCTTCTCAGAGTGGTAGTCTTACCGGCGCCCGTAGGTGGTGCGCAAGCGAAAAGCGGAGGCACAGGGTCTGTTGCTCAAGAGAAATGGCGTACCAGGTCGCATCATGAACATTCGGTTTAAGATCGGATGCGCAAAAGCGCCCTGGCACCTTGCTACACATGATGATGTCTCTTTGGTGTTGCTCGACCGGGCACACTTGCGGCCGATGGCAACGATCATCGTGTCCAAGTACGAAGTACGGATGACGGACGCGGACGCGGAAGTGGTCTGGTGGAGGTGGCAATGAGACCATTCTGATACTCTGCAACATCATGAAATGAGTGTGTTTCTCTGGTCTCGACATCCAATGCACGCCTCCCCGATTACGTCTCCCACCCTTTACGCTTATCACCACTAAAACAAGGGCAGTTGCCCCACGATAGGCGAGATGTATGCAGCACTGCCGACGTCAAAAGACGCCTACCCCGACTGGAAAACTAAGCGGCAAAGAGTACCAACAACAACAGCGCCAGACTCACACCCTGGACCTCGAGAGCACATGCTCGGCCCCGCAGCGTGTGGCCCATTCGTGACTTCCAAGGCCTGTCATGCCGCTGTGCCGTTCCCAGACTACATCCCGCAGCAAGGCTGTCTATTTGCACGCACGGCATTTTCACATCGCATCTGCCTTGCGCAGCCTGCTTGCATCCCGTTCGCCAATGATACCGTAGCGACTTAGGTACCTTACTCTATGCGAGCTCGCTATTCGGTAGGCCTGCCATACCATACGCTTCCTTACAGTGCGCTGTATGCGCGATAAGTTTGTTGCTGATTACACCCACTGCCCGTAATGCCCTTCGGTTCGAAATCTGGGCTGACTCGTTAGCACCATCGCACATTCTCCTTCGCCTCGTCACGTCCTTCTTCATTATCCAAAAAAAGGAAACAGCATAGCATACTGCTGCAGACGTCTGGCCTTCCAGCAATTCAGCCCAGCCTTTCCCTGGAGCCCTCGCGATGTCGTTTGGGTTTCCAGCTACATATGTTAGTGACACCCTTCAAAGAGACCGTGACGGTCTCTGCCTCAATCGTATCAGGCGGAGGTGTCGTCGGTGCGACTCCAAGCGAAAGCGCAACCTACATCACCATATCGTTGGTCGACAGTGACGTTCCTACGCTCTCTACTGGTATTACAAGTGGCACGATTTACAGCATTACTTCCGCTGTCACATCCATTCCCGCCAGCACTCCTGCTGGCACCAGCAGCACGACGACGACTAGTAGCGCCACACGCACCTCATCGGCAAGTAGAGGACTTTCAGCAGGTGCTGCAGCGGGCCTAGGCGTAGGTGCCACTATCGATGTTCTGCTTCTCATCGCCGGCCTCATAGTCCTCATCTTACGACTGCGACGTCGTCGGAAGCGAGCTCCAAGCCAGACTCTCGATGCTAGTGCCAAGCATGAAGATAAACGTCCCACGAACCTGCAGGGAGGTGACCTGGATAGCAGGCAGAGACCGGCTGAGCTGGAAGAGCAGAATCGGTTTGAGCTGGAGGCGAAGAGGAGGCATAACGATGTACATGAGATAGAGTAAGAAATGATCATTGGAACGAGCGTGTATCTCCTATCTCGTAATTGTCAACAACGTCCAAACCACGTCTCTTCGCTTTCGTCCTTCCCGCCTAACCTGCCGACCACCACATCTACCCTCCAGAACCTACTCCGAGTGAGCAGTTCCATTCATTTCTCTGAGCGCAACTGGAGTTCCGTCACAGCCTTCAGCAGCAATCGCCTTCATAACATAGCTGCCCACAATGACTGCATTCGAAACCCGCACCTATGCACTGGATGCACTGGAGGACCATTACTGAGTCTGCGCCTAGCTTGACGCGCAGTTGGAGGACAGACGTAGGGAGAAGTAGCCCTCGGGGCAGCGAGTATTGCCATCACCGCCGGGACACCAGGCAGCGGCATACGGAGTACGATTATAACGGAAAGGATGGCTAGGCGCATGCTTGGTAGAGCTGTGGCTGGAAGGCTGTGTGTCGGTCTCTGGTGGTACTGCACAAGTAGCCGACGAAGATGCACATATACAGCTTGAGAAAGCTTTTGCGGAAGGGTCGCGGCTTCTTAGCAAGTGTTGCGGCGGTCATCCGGGACACTCGCATCTGGTCTCGAGGATGACCGGCGCTTTCGACAGCGCGCCTGCATCTTCGTGGTGCTCCGCCAGGTCCGATGACTTCGAGGTTGCCATGGTTGCTTCGTCCGATCCAGTGCTTCTTGCACAACGTGCTCATACCGTTATCCGGAGAATGAGGAAGCAGAGGACGGTGCCGTCCATCAATGTGATAATACCCAGGCCCGTGGATCGTAAGGTACCGAATCCCGAACTTCCACTGCTGGTGCGCATAGATAGTCAGCAAGGCGCTTTCTCCAGCGCTGGCATCCGCTCATGATACGCCGTAAGCTCCTCCGCATAGCGAAAACCTGCAGTCAGCTGCGGAGGCAGACACGAAGCGTGCGGACTTTAGCCGGTGCGTGACCAGAAGCATAGTGCGTGGGGTACAGTGCAGAGTGAGTATGGGGGTATGGGGGCTTGAGTGGGGTACAGTAAGTGGAGCAGAGCTATGAGTCGTCTGTCGGAGTGCCGTGCGGGAGACAACTGGAGACGACAGGCTTGTGTCGATATGGTGAGCATAAACTCAACCGCGATATCTTGATGTCGATTCACCACATGCGGCGTACAATGCTAAACAAGCTTCAGCGGCCTCAGCGGCCTCAGCGGCCTCGTAAGCGCTCTCGCTCTCAAGGCGTCAGGCAGCAATCTTGGGTCACCGTTGATTGTGTTTCCGGTCGACAGATTGCGGAACCTGACGAAGTGTAGTGGGTCTGAAGGTGTCCACACCGCCTCCCGCCGCACCCACAACGGGGGCAGTTCTCCCGGGTCCTCCTCGAGATCCTTCTTGGTATCTAGATCATGGAAGGTAGGTCCGCCGTACCAACCATACGAGGCTCCAACCCGTACAACGCAATTTGCGGGAAGAGGTCCTAGAACAGCTTCCGCATCCATGAGGCCATGTATGTAGGCTGATCCAACGACTTGATAGCGACCCGAGCTATGCGGTCGCAGGATCATTGGCAGAGGACAGCCCAAGATGACACAGACTACAT
Source organism: Neocatenulostroma microsporum (assembly GCA_022814695.1). NCBI lineage: Eukaryota > Fungi > Ascomycota > Dothideomycetes > Mycosphaerellales > Teratosphaeriaceae > Neocatenulostroma > Neocatenulostroma microsporum. Next base: position 15,434 of record JAKLLW010000489.1, read on the forward strand.
CAGTCTCTTCAGCGGTAGCGGAAGTCATCCCGATGTAGCCATTGTCCAATTGGAGATACGACCTTCCCACGGCCTCTTTGAACCGAACCTTGCGTGAGGATCCACGAGGATCTTGCCCGAGAGTGTCTCGCGCTGGGCTTTGCCGGGCACATAAGGCTTGCTGTACGGCTTTCCTAGCCTGCGGTAGGTCCAGGAGAACAGTATCCAGAGGGCAACGCTCGCGCAGAGTGTTCCAAAAGACGGGTTTCACAAAGGCGTCAAGCAAACATTCTGTTCCGGTGGCGTACATCCCGTCCGCCAGGTCGCTAGGTGCCCAGGATCTGATAGCAGCTTCGAGATTGTCCAAGTCTTCGTCCCAATCAGGAGCTCTTGTCCCGACTGAGCAGATGGTGCCCCATTCGACACCTTGCACAAGTAGTGTAGGCTTCGGAAGGAACTTGACCTCGGCCGTCGAAGTTGAGATGCCACTTGCCAAAGTCGTGCTCAAGAGCCATCGGGGGCTCAGTCTTTGCCTCACAGACCAGTCTGGAGCCCATGTTGGACCGGGCAGTGTTCTGTTTGCGAGGTCACAAGCCAATAGAAAGTCAACCCGACCTGTCACTTCAAGCAGCGCTCTGGCTGCGTCGGTGTAGACGTCTTCTACTTCTTTGCTGTAGTCCGGCCGAACGCTGTCGGCAACTTGCGGAGGCGCTAAGCCCAAGGCACCATAGATCTTGTCTCTAGGGTCGAAGCAGTCCTTCACATTCAGATAGAAGAGTGTGTTGACGAGGGGCTCATCGAATTGTCGCAAAACGGTATTGCCTGCCTGGGAGAGTGGTACCTCCAAACCTTCTGGAAGTGAGTTTGCTTTTGCGGCTGCGCACCATGCCGCAGCTCCAAAACGGTAGAGCTCCATCTGGCTTTGACCACATTGAATGATGGAGTCATCATTCGACAGCTTCGCCTCTTGCCACACCCACAAGCGCTTGAACCAAGGGCGATGTAGTAAATCTTTGATGGCTTGCCAGGTTTCAGAGTTGTAGGGTAAAGCAACCGCCGTCCTTGACCATGTCGGCTCTAGAGCACCTGGTGCGTTGACTCTCCAGGAGCCCTTGTTTGTGAACTCCACTTGCCGGCCCAGATACTCCAAAGTGGACATGGCGAGACAGCTGTTGTCCTGCTCTGGGCCAATCCATACTACTACCCTTTGAGCAAGCCTGTAGATCTGACCCATATGGCGCACCAAATGGCTTCGCTCCGAAATGTCCTCCTGATTGATACAAATGTTGTCGATCCACAAAATTCTTGATCTGTTCTTGAATCGGAGGTGGCGCAATGCGACGGCGAGATCATCTCGGATGGACAACGTCGATATCGCCACTCCGGATCCTTCCCTACTGGATCCTGTCAACCTCTCACCCTGCAAGGTCGAAGTTCTCATAAGCCGACCAGGCTGGCTACCGAGCGTGCTCTGACGCTTGACAGGCGGCAGCACGATATCATCGTCGGCAGTACGCTTCTTACCAGTGTTCTGAGATTGTTTGCTGATCCTGCCCTCGTCTGGTTCCTTGTTCTGTACCGTATCTGCGATCGAAGAGGTTATAGCTGACTCGATGTACACGACTGTCTGACGGTCATCTGGCCCCCACACATGAGACAGAGCCTCGTATTCCGGCTTCGTGTGCAGGATGTTGTAGTTATTGGCAAAGGGTTCGAAACCGGCCTTAGGGTGTATCCACGACGTATCGTATGCTTCCTGGGGCTCATATGTCTTCCTGCGCTCGAATATGAAACGGCCATTAATAGTCTCACGAACGTTCCACTCAGCAGGAAGGTCTTTGCGCAGGTCATCAACTCCGAAGCCAGACTGTTCGGGACGAGCGCCATCGGACGAGCTCAAAAGGATTGAGTGCAACTTGAAATGTATGTCATCGTCATAGTTCTTGCTAGGCAGGAGCTCCGCAAGCCTTGTCTCTTTAGCATCATGGTCTAGTTGGACGTACTGGTAGCTCGGCGGGCTGGTCGGAGGGGAGCGTGTAGTGTTCATGGCAAATTATGGCAGACTAGTTCTGTGAGGATGCATCGGAAGTGGGCGAGCAACCTTGATACCTGCATCTCTCTTCCATTTTCACGATTACATCAGTCCGCGCGATGTGAGCCTGACAGGTGCCTTGATGGAACCGGCGAAGAGACTCAGCCGCTGGAGGAGGCCGACGGTATCCGAGCGCCAAGGAAGGGCGAACTTGATGCCTTCTTGCCTTGACTCCTCGACCAACGTTAGTATCATATCTCACCGCTGGCAAAAACTCCAGATGACCCGAACCAGCCTCCGTATGGCATCTCTATATCGTGGCTGTTCTCGCTGCGCCCGTAGGCGGCCTCACATCCTGATTCATAGGACACCTCCGAACTTGCCATCGCCCTGAGCCTGTTCAGCGAATCTGCGCATGGCTCACATGACAACGCTACGAGGTGGCTGTCCTTTCCGCGACCAGCGACCAGTCACAGTGATCTAGCAAGACACTCGCGTCATCCTGAGCCTCTCCGACGAGGAGGGAGCTTAGAGATGACGCTCAAGAGCGCGACTTTGGAGAATCCTACATTTTGGCCGCCCGCAGGCGGCCTCTGTGACGGACACACATAGCACGACTCCCAAGCTGGTTGGCCGATGTGTAGGGTGGCGACATGGCCGCTTTGCTCGCGAGGCGAGCGCGTGTCAGCGACATGTCTTAAGCGTCAAATCACCATGAGGCTCTGGGCTCGCTCGTCCCGACATTGCCCATGTCAGCCCCAAGACAAGTCTGGCGATGCCATAAGGAGGCTGTACATTCGACGCGCGTAGGCAATTCGCGACGATCCAGCAAGAGTGCAAAATATCCCATTTGCCAGACTCTGAACAAGTCGTCGCCCTGGACTCGCCCAGCGATGTTTTCAGATGGATGTCTCCAGACCATATGACAACTAGCCAAGGAGGCTGAACAGCTGCGCCTGCGATCGATGGGAGGCGCATGGAAAATCGCAGAGTGTATCCAACCACAACGTGCCTTCAGTCGGTGCCTTGTGGTAGAGGAGAGCCCGCAGATCCATCTGTCGCTGTGTATAAGATCAGAGAGACTGTAACCACCAAGCAACACTCTCTCATCGCTTTTTTCACACTCTCAGACACTTGTGTAAACCCACAACTACGACATACCAGTCTCAAAGCACCGCTCACAAGAAAAGAAAACTTTGGCTTCCTTTCAAGATGTTTACACGCCAGATAACTAGACCGCTCGACAGCCAAAAGGTCAGTGAGCCGCGGCTGATGAGCACATTCCACCACATGCAACTTCACTAACACCAAAGCACTGTTTAGGACCCTCATGACACCTCACCCAACGGTTCACGAACTGTGAGCCTCCGTTCGGACTTGGTCTCTGGAAAGCCATGTGGAAAACATGCCTGTATGTTGCAGCAAGACTTGGTACGGGCGTTCGCGATTACTGATAGTGCTGTGACAGTCGAGGCTCTCCACGACATGCAGCTTGACCCGCAACCTCGCGACCCCGGGAATGGTTAACTCCCAACCACCAGCGTCGGACCCGGGAGACTGCGCTACCAGCCTTTGACTCCCATACAGGCTGCATTAAGCTTCAGTACAGACTCGCCGGATACTGATCGCTCGTAGGGTAGAAGGTGATCGCATTCTCGTCGGCATGCTGTCTCACGTTACAAGCGAAGAATCCTATAGATGATAGATTAGACGGGCTCCACTGCGGCATACACTGATGGCGAAGGACGGGGACTAGGCGTTGGATTGGTATATCTTGAGCTTTGCAATGCGCCGATGTCATTCTGATTCATCAACGCTAGACTCTTACGTATGCGCGTTTCGCTGAATTACGAGTAGCTCGGAGCCGCGATGACTGACCCCACCTCTCCGTTTCCCCGCAGCGTGCTTGTGTTTCGAGCAACCCATGGATCGGACTCTTTTCTCGTGTCCTAGCAGGATATCACCGCCTTCGTCTCTCGCGGTTTTTGACACCCTCCCGTATTGGCCCATGGCTGGCGCCGTGGCGCATGTAGTCAGAAGTCAACCCTCCTTACCCGCATAGCCCTCCACGGCGCAAGTGACCCGACAATCCTCTTGGCTCCGCGCCCTGTCCCACCAACCACCGCTTAGAAGCCGTCGAGATCCTCCTGAGTGGGCGGCCTTTTCAACGGGCCTGCCAGTAAGTGCAACACCACGGTCGCTAGCATCTCTTCCTGCGGAAGCCTGTATCCTAACCGCCTCTCAGCTTCTTTGATGCTGTCTAGCAGGCCGTCGAAGCGTTGACGGTGCCGCCAGATTTTGTGGGCGATGTACCCGAGAACGGTCAACGTAACAGAGGTAATAAACAGTCTAGCTAGCTCATCAGAACTAGGGCATTGGCTTTTGGCAGTGTCTAGCCATAGCTCAACGGGATGCGGCACGTCGCTCGCCCAGGTGTCTCTGGTCTGAGCAATTGCTGCCAGGTGTAACGCTGTCTGTTTCGACGTACGCCTCGAATGGGCAAGCCTTCCAGCTACCAGGAGACGCTGGCCTCGTGCTTGCAGTATCGTCCCGAGCGTCTGATCATTGGCATATGGCCAATTCACAGAAGCGGGCATAACGTACTGGATGGTTTCGGGCTGCAATGTGCAAGAGCGGGCACTCCAAGTGCTGAGGGTGAGGAACTCGGTACCATAGATAAGGCTCTTATCCAGCTCATAGCCAATGCCCAAACAGCAAATGCTGATGCGAATGGACTGAAGTGAGCCGCACGCTTCTGGACCAATGCTCTGCAGCCACCGGTACAAGCAATGAAGTCCCCGGTGATGATCGGGTGGCTTGATGCGAATCGTAAAGGAGTTCTCGGTGAAGAACATGAGCCTGCACTCTTCTCGGACCTGGCGGGAGGTGCGTAGAAGAGGTGGGATGCCGTCCCGAGTCTTCCGCCATTCGCCCCATTTCTCACACCAGCAGCCTTCCGCAAAAAGAACGACCGTCTTGTCAGAGCGCAGTGCCTGTTCCCAGATGCAGTTGCGAAGCTCTGGTGGCAAAGCTAGGACGCGTGACTCTACCGGTGTCGGGGTTGGTGACGCTGTAGAGGTTTCTGGCGGAGCTTTGGTAGCCTCATGCTGCTGGAGGGCGACGTATGCTGTCAGGCCGAAGAGTGACAAGCCGCTAGCGAGTTTTAGTGCTTTCAAGTTGGTCATACTCGCGGCAGATGGAATTGTTGATGCCTGGAGGTAGAGGTTTACCAGTGTCGGCGCTGAGCAGGGGAGTCGGAAAGCCTAGCCTGAAAGCAATCTTTGACGGTGGTTGCGGTATAGGAGCTGTGGTCTAGGTGGGTGTTCGAAGTAGTGACCATGAGATCGATGCTTACATGCAGGACTTATAAGAAAAGCAAACAGAAACAGGCCAGTCAAGCACACGATGACGCACGCTTGACGAAGTTCGTCCGAGGTGAGTACTCGGCAGTCTTGTGCCTTACTCACATCACTCTTGATTGTTCTAGCTGTACGCACATTCACACTCACAGACGGCGCTGACGTCTGGCGGCTGGCGAGAGGGAATAGGTGCACTACCCTCTGCATGTGAACGTACCAAACGATGCGAGACTTCTGGCACGAGGTGGGAAGGCTGATGAGAACTATAGCTTTATCCGCCAAGTCCAGGAGAGGGAGGCCTGTCTATAGGAGCATGATCGGGCTCCTCGTCCACCGCACTGGGCCGCTTTGGAGACCGCAGCGCAGAGTAGGTTAGCCTCTCCTTATCTCAAAAAAGCAATTCCAATGTCCAGCCTCTCGCCCAACAATCCATTCCCATCACGCACCCGAGGCGCCATACCAAGAGCTTAGCACCGCTCATATCTTCCAGCCTACGGAACTAACTCATATGCCAACATTTGCCAAGGTCGTATTGGTATTGAAGTCGAAGAAGGTGACACCGTTCACGAGAGTCTGCTTTTCGGCGTTGAAGATCTTGACTTGCTGAGTGATGCTGTCGATTTCCTATGCAGCTTCGGGTATGGACGTCGCGCCTGAAGCGATGCTCGCTGGACCATCGGTGGTGCTTTTGAACGGGTATGGGCCAGTGAGAAATATAACAAGAGGGCGTCGAGGTCGGTTCCGGGTATCTTGAGATGTTTGTGGGGGTGTATGTCGACATCATGAAGGCCTTTGGTTGGCAAGGCGTCGAGTGAGCAGGAAAGCTGTTGGAGTAGCGAGCACAGGATGACTGGAAAAACGTCTCAGGCCGGGCGGGGTTGTAGTAGTGCGCCTACTCTAACGCTGAACCAGCTGAGCTGCAGGGAGAAGGTGGTCATGTGCAGTGGAAAATGACCACCGCCTGTATAGGACCCTCGAGCTTGGACTCTGTGCAGTACAACTTGGACCATCAACATGATCAAGCTGGTCCAGCTGAAGGGAGACAGAACACTCTGTGCTACTTATTGGGAGCTTTTTTCCGGAACCCTGCGGCATAGAGCACGAGTGGCAACACCACCACAAGATGAGCGACCGATAGCCCAAGCAAGATCTGTGATGCCGCAGCTGCCAGTGTCTCCTTAGCATCTGACAGTGTCGGAGCATCCAGCACTGTAAGAAGGTACCATTCCCAACCCCTCAGCTGTTGACCTTCCAAGAGGTATGTTCGCAGTTGTTTCGTTCCTTGTGCGCTGTGCTCGTCGCATTGCTGGTGATAGGGGCAGTCCTTTGCGTTGCAATATACGCTTCGGCCATCTCCAATCCTCCCATCAAAGTGACGGAACTCGTACCGTAGGCCAGCCGCGCGTAAATGACGAGTACGGGAGTGGCGGCCGACTGCCCGGAGGCGGCGTAATGCTATGTCTCCCCGATCCAGGCCGCCAAAAATATATCGGAAGGTGGGCCATGGGTGCGCATACTCTCCCGAAGACGCGCGGATGATGACGGTGTCCATCTGGGCACAAGCTAGAGGTCCGGCTAACCGGAGCCAGTGAATGAATTCGTGCAATGGGTTTTCCCGTACGCGGACGCTGTCATTGTCATATACAACAGCAAACACGTTGTTGTGGTAGTGAATTCCGCGCGTCTCCTTCCGGGTCTGCTTACAGACAGTAGTAAGTGCAGGCTCGCCTGTCTGCTTCTTCTTGGCCAACGCGCAGATGTCGATTTCCTCCGGGAAGATAACGGCGTACTGCCAGATCATGTCGCGAAGCTCTGGCGGCAAGTTGAGGAGAGGAGACGTTTGGATGATCGTTGGTAGCGCCTTGGGTTTGCGACGGAATATCGCGATTTGACGCATCGTACAAACCGAAGCTTGGTGTCGTGACTCGGAGATCGTGCGCGGTTGTTGTTGGTCGCTTACGCTGGTAGCAGCCCGCGCGTATGTTTTGCTGATAGGTTGTGGTTGTCGTGCCTGAGAAGAAGTCACGAAGCGAAGTAGCAACATGAAAAGAGCAGTGTCTTTTGCAGACAGTGACGTCAAGTGCTACAAGCAGCAAGCAAGCACCTGAGCGTGACTCGCATTCCTTGGCGTTCACATGCAAATAACTTCACATTGCGGAGAACTCTGCAACATGCCCACGGCCTCACGCTGCATACGATGATCAGCCCGAGAGCTCTGAACCACCCACATTCGGGCGCGGCTGCGCACTAGAGACGTAAAGAGCTGGCTTCTCGGCGTACTGCTCCTAGATGAACTTAAAACTCGTTTGGTGCGCTACGCAGCTGACGTAGAGATGGCCTAACACTCCGATCGGTTTCATTTGTTGCCTCTCAGCCTTTATAGCCCGTGCTTTCGCTTCTCTCTCGTCGCTAGCTACCGGCTTCCGACGACCTGTCTAGCCAACCAGTACCGGCAAAGTCCAGTCCCAAACAGGAGAGATCGAGTAGGTCGCATCCCGCTTACCACGCCCGTCAACGTCGACCGAAAACGCCACATCGACGCCCATGGTTCAGAAAGCCTCCGCTCATCCATCCGTCGCTATGAGAAACATCAACGTGACCCCGGCCAACAAGGTCAAGAGCAACCACTGAACCACGATGAGTAGTGAGGCCATCCGAACTGCGATGGTGTACCACTCTGGCTGAAAATGAGCTCTTGACAGAACCACCAGAATGATCAGAATCTCGATGATCTGGCCCGCAAAGGTCCAGATACCCGCGGTAGCCACAGAAGCAAGCTCGAGCACGGCCAGCAAGACGACGAGAACCCCGGCACAAAGGCTACCACAAATGATGTGCCCAACAAAGTCCCCCACGTCGCTCACTAACCCATCAATCGAGTCGAAGAAAATGGATCCCCATTTGGATCGCTGCCCCTCTTGAAGATGCCTACGCAGTCTTTCTGTGCAGCGAGCTGAGAACTCGCGGAAGTGCTGGAGCTTGTCGCAGTCAGAGCGGTAACACAAATTGGATATGCTTCTGGAAGTCGTGGCCATGGCCATGTGCTCCAAGTGCTCAACCTGATAGCGAAGGGCGAGGGCGCGCAAAGTGTTCGTTCGAGGGTCGCGGCCAATCATTCTCCACGGCAGTGGAGATATACCGAGGCAGTCTGTCCGCTCTTGGAAGGTAAGGCCGCTAAGGCGGGTGACCACCAGGTCTTCGATGTGTGAGCATGCAGTGGGTCCAGCGTGCCTGAGCCACTCAACAAGCACTTTCGTCACGAAATTGCTTGTAAGTTTGGTGTACCAGCCGTCGAGGGTGAAGGTGTTGTTGGCATAGTACATAGCTCTCGTCTCAGACCTGGTTTGCTTGCAGACCGTCGTAAGAGCGGGTTCGCCGGTTTGCTTGCTGCGGGCTAAGGGTACGATGTCGATCGGGTCGGCAGACACTACTACGTAATGCCAAATCATATTGCGGATCTCCGGTGGTAGGACAACCAGGCGTGATATCTGGACGACAGGTTGCGGCGCTGGCAGTGCAGGTGACGTTGTCGGACTGGAGACGTGCAACGGAAGAATTGGCTCGCGCTTGCGGAAGCGAGAACGCAGCATCGTAAACGTTGACGGCGGAGTGCCAGAGGTTGCGAGATGTGGTACTGAAGAGCGTCGATGCTGCGTTGCTGAAGTATGAGCGATCCGGAGACAGGCCTGCGCAGGTTTTGAAGTTGAAGCAATGATTCTGAGAACACGCTAGCGAAGGCTGACGTCAAGCTTGACAGAAGGGCACTTCGAGTTTTCACTCGCGCTGCTTGATATTCACGTGCAAGTCGATCCTCAAGCAGTTTGTTCGCGTGAAAGGCTTTGAGACCCTTCGCTTTGTATCGAATTGGGAAGCTTGAGATCGATGGTACATAAAGGACACTGTCGTTCGTGCGTGGTTGACCGTTGTGCTGGCTTTTATAGAGCGCTTGCGTGAAATCGCAGCTGCCTTCTCGACTTGCGTTAAGTGGCAGCCAGATCTTAGGCTTTGCTGGAGAATTGTAAGTCTTTTGCAGTCTACTACCGCAACCCCAAAGCGTGCAAGCGGTGTTTGACTCCTAGCATTGGCGCGAGGCTTAAAAATGAGACTTTCATAGCTTTGTTTAGCTCACGTATCCCTGAAATGAGAGACCCTGCGGGCGGCAGCACAGTTTCCAGTATCTGCTTCGCCGCAACCTCGCCTATTGCCCTCCCCTTCCTCCTTAGCTACTTTCAACCAGCTCTGCCCGACCCTAGGCTACTGCCATTTTCCAAGTCTCTCACCTGTCCTTATCCCTGATCGCTCTATCCTATTATACAAGCGCGCACTCTTCGTCTTCCCGCTGCCTAAGCAGTGTCTTCAAATACCTCTCTGCACAGCGCAATGTTCTTAGCTTCACATGCAAGCCGATCCTACACCAAACCGTGGGTAACGGATACCTGCATACGCTGCTCCTGCATCTTGCTTCTAACCCTAGCTAACAATCTTGTAAGCACCTTATAGGCGCAGGAGCGGGAAACCACTTAGCGGCAGGTCGTTTGAACTCAAATTCCATTCTACTCCGAAAGCACGGCGATCGTCATCCGTCTCCTCTACCGTTTCCAGTTGGTACCTAGCGGTATCCCTCTTAGAACGTATGTCGATCGATGCCGTGAAGACGTTGGCCCCGGCACTTCATCGTTATACACAACATGGTAATGTCTGCTCCCTAGCCACGCAGCTCCTCGGAAACACGCAGAAGCTCCCCATGGCTCTACTACACAGGCGTGCTAAGATCAAGAAGTGTGTAGCCAACTGCCTTGAGATCCTATCTGCCGGCAACTCGACAATGCTTAAGATGGTTTTGGTGTAATCCAGTTGATCGAGAATGACGCCTTGTCCATACATCCTGAAGGCTTCTTTAAAGGGGTGCTTGCTTTCTCTGTCTCCGAACACTCGTTAGAGCTTGCACGCTCGAGTTCCGTGACTAGTACGCCGAGCTCTGGGCAAAGCTACTAGTCCATGCTGCCTATGACCAAGCCTCATGTCGAGCAAAACCGAAGGATTCTTATGTTCCTAGCAACCGCCAGAGTTTGCGCAGTTCTCCAACAATGTCATGTCTGACTGAAAGTCGCTGCTGGAGCAAAGTAAGGTTTGATTCGAAGTCTCCGCTCCGTCCGGGATTGTTTGGTGGTTTCCATCAGCAGTGTAAGTGGCTGTCTGTTTGCTTGTTTAGATCGGGTAGAGGTATGCGCACGAGCTGCTCTGGGCAAGAAGTGCGTCTAGCTAGTTCACGCTCATTAGCGAGGAACTGAAGGAGTAGAAGGATGAGTCGTGTGTGGGTTTTGCGTTGCTTTTACGTGGGAGCTCGCGTAAAACCAGATTGCGGTATCGTTGATTGTGCGAGGATAAGCGTGGACGTCCTTGCCGTATTGATGGGGTATGTGAGATCTGGTGAAGCTGGATGGGTTGGAGGAGGTCCCGGCTTCCTACAATTTTGCGCAAGAGTCGATGTGCGCGTCTTTCGTGGAGTGGGCCATGTTCGGGGACTGCAAGCTCCAACTCTACCGAGAAGAGCTGCTGCACTAATAAGAGCCAGCTATTGTCGCTCGCTGCAGACGCAATAGCCATTCCATTCGAGTTTCTCTCCTTCCTCATTCCCTCATCCCTCCTGGAGACTTCGCAGAACCCTAATCCCGAGCACCCTCTTGCCCGTTCCTTCGCTTACCCTCATCTAAGCCAGTCCATCGCCGGTCCTGCGCTGCCAGAATTCATTCCTCTTTCATCATCTCATATCACATGACCGTACACTCCGTCCCCCTACTCTTCCCCCCTTGCTCCGTAGTAGTCATCGCAGCCGTCTTGGCTATATCCTCAAACACCTCTCGGCACAGTTCGCCGGTTAGGGCCGAGCACTCGCAGTACCGATCACATCGCATTTCCTGCGCTATCCTCAAAGCCTCCTGTGGATACACGAAGCCCCTCCCATTGAGCACTGCTGTATCATCATCATCACCACTCCCATTTCTTTCTCCTTCGTCTGTATCTCCTTCCTCTGTGTCTCCTTCGTCGACTGCCATACCTCGAACACGGCCGTCATAGTCCGACTTCCGAGTGCGTACGTCCCTCTTCAGACCCAAGACGACCACGGGAAGGGATTCATCGTAGTTGAAATGCATTTCCACCACTCTTTTCCATTTGTGTTTGATGCTCTCTAGACTCGCAGGGTTGCCTATGTCATAGCACAGGACAATCACGCTGGGCTTCAGTAGTGTATAATTCGTCGGACTCCGGGTATCCGAGAACTCGAAACGATAAGGCCGATTGTACATGCGGATGTTGAAAGGGTAGGGTTGGTCGAGGTCTCGCAATTTCGGCAGAGGGGTGGAGGGAGGGGGGTTGTGACCTAGTGTTAATCGGCTATGGTGGAGGAGAGGCGTGAGTAGGGCGTGAGAGAAGGGGTGAGGTGAGAGGAGTGGGAGGGAGGGGAGAAGAGGAGACGTACGAGAGGAAAGTGGTCTTACCTACCCCATCGTCGCCTAGGAGTAGGATGGGTACTTCGGGGGGTGAGGTGTGATCCATCTTGGAGATTTGCGGTGGTTGCGAGCTTATGTGCAGGATGTGTTACCGCAGCTGCACATGCGACGCCTTGTACAATGCGCACGCGACCCTTTGCGCCTTATGTCCACGGGTGGTATGTCTCCAAAGGAGGAAGTGAGTAAGGTGAAGTCTGAAGGGGGTTCCTTATCAGCGTTATCGCGCAACCGCGGAACGGAAGCCGAAGAAAAGATTCAGATCCAAAACACCGGGCCGACCAGGTTGTTGGAGTGAACATCGATATGACCGAGCGCACACAGAATCCTCGTCTGAGTATTTGCTTTGCTGAGAAAGGCGTGCTGAAGCGCAGAAGACAGGAGAAACAGCTTTTGCGACCGCGATAGCTTGGAGTGCTGAAGATTGGACGGATACTTCACTGGCAAAGGAAGGCACGAGCAACAGCATCTTCTTTACTCGTCTTGACTGGAGCCACTACCTTGCACCTCGACCGCACGACCACGCGCATCACACTACACTGAACGCGATCGCCAATAACCACCGCGACAATGGTCCGCAACATCCTCCTCTTCTCCGGCTCCTCCCATCCCCAACTCACCGAGACCATCGCCTCTCACCTCGGCATCCCGCCCGGCAAGATTCTGCTCTCCAAGTTCGCGGTAGGGGAAACGCGCGTAGAGGTCGGCGAGAGCGTGAGAGAAAAAGATGTGTATATCGTCCAATCGGGAGGCGGACAAGTCAACGACCACCTCATGGAACTGTTGATCACGATAAGCGCCTGCAAGACAGCGAGTGCGAGGAGGGTTACTGCCGTGCTGCCGCTTTTTCCGTATAGTAGGCAGAGCGATTTGCCGTATAATAAGGTTGGCGCGCCGCTTGCGAGACTTCCGACGAGGACGGGAGGGAGTGGAGAGTTTGAGAGTAGGCCGACGACGCCGCACCCGGGACAGCAGGAGAGTCAGGGGATGGGAAATGGTGGATCACAGCATCTGAGTAAGAAGTTGAATGGGCTGTCCATCGGGCATAAGCAGGTAAATGGGGAGGTGGGCATGAAGACACCGGTACCGCCGAGGCCGAAGAGAAGTGAGACCATGGATAGTATCCAGTCTGACTTCTCCTCCACCTCTGCACCACCCTCGTACATGGACGAGCAGAACCCGCCATCATCTTCCTCCAAAGGCGAGGGCCTGGTCACCTCAACAAGCATCCCACCCCCCGACTTCAAACCCCAACGCGGCTACCGCCAATGGGTCGCCCAAGCCGGGACTCTGGTCGCGGACCTCCTCACCTGCGCAGGAGCAGACCACATAATAACCATGGACCTCCACGACCCACAATACCAAGGCTTCTTCGACATTCCTGTCGACAACCTCTACGGCCGGCACTTGCTCACGAAGTACATCAAAAGCACGATTCTGCCGAAGTGCGGAGGCGTAGACAACTGTGTCATTGTCTCCCCAGACGCTGGAGGGGCCAAACGCGCAACAAACATCGCAGATGCGCTGGGGATGGATTTCGCGCTCATACACAAAGAACGCAGGCCGACGAAGAGCGACGACAGACAGAATGCTACTATGCTTCTCGTAGGCGCCGTCTCGGGCAAAACCGCCATACTCGTGGATGATCTGGCGGATACCTCCAACACCATCACCCGCGCCGCCAAGCTCCTTAAAAAAGAAGGCGCACACACAGTCTACGCACTCGTGACCCACGGAGTCTTCTCGGGAGACGCGATCGAGAGGATCAACGCCAGCTGTCTTGATAAGGTTGTGACGACGAATTCGGTGCCGCAGGAGGAGCATGTTAAGCAGATGGATCGAATTTCTGGCGGTGGTCATGGGAGTGGGCAAGGGAAGGACGGGTTGATGGGTGCTGGTGGTGGGCTTGGGGTGGATGGCGTGATGCAGGGAGGAAAACTCGAGGTTCTCGAGATTGGGAATGTATTTGCTGAAGCGATTAGGAGGGTACATCATGGGGAGAGTATCTCGGTGTTGTTTCAGTATGATTAGGGCTCAGCCTCTGGGCCGGCTATGGGATGACAGCATGATTTGCCGGCGTTCGAGACAAAGGCGAGGCTGCAGACTTGACCCGCCTGTGAAATGGTAGAAAGAGAAGCTCCGTGCTCAAAGAAGAGTCATGTAAACCACCGGTAGCGATACCAATACCCCAGAGATCCACCCTTCGATTCCAGATCATGCATTATAGCCTTCCTGCTCGCTATTACACCCGATCGAAGAGTCTCCGATGTCACTTTGCACCTGCTGCACACTCCGTCTCAACCATGGTAATGACCGTGGACGTATCTGTCACTGCCACAAAGGTGCTCCCATTCCTGATTTGGCCTACATCGTTGGTAAACTGTATTTTGGTTGTAAGGAGGGGAAGCTTAGGTAGGTGTGGTGTTTCGTTAGTCGAGGTTGATTGCGATGGGATCGTGATTAGCTACGTACATTGGTTCGCTCGAGGATCATACTCTCGAGGTTGCTTTCGGCTTCGCCGCTATCGGTGGCAGGCAGAGCTTGTGCGGTGGTAGCGATGAGGGCTAGAAGAGCGGCGATTGGATGCGCGAGATACATTGTGGTGCTTACGCTAAGGTCACACGGCGCGTGCGGAATAGGATAAGAGTCGCTAGGAGGTTATCGCTACGAGTTTCGAGTGCGCTTTAAAGAAGAGCTTTATAGAAGGTTGGAAGTCTCGAAAGTTGAGCGAGGTACCGAGTGTCTTCTAGGGGACAATAGAGGCTCTATAGTAGTAATCGTCTAGCCTAAATAAGGCGGCTAGTAGAAGAGTAACGTCTATAGCTAGGTAGCTATAGGACGGCTTAAGCTAGATAGTAGCTATAGAGTTAATTTAATAAAGACCTAGAGAACTACTAATTAGTATCTTTAGCTATTCTAACTCTAACTACTAGAATTCTTAATAAGTATATAGTTAACTATTCTAGAAGTATAGAGAGTTAGCTTAGTAGCTAGATTTAAGTAAGCTATAGCTATAGAAGGTATTATATTATAATACTAGTAGATATTATAATAAAGACTATCTTTAGATAGTTACTACTAGAGCCTTTCTTATTCTCGACTAGTAAGAGCTAGATAATATATAGATTAGTATTCTAAGAGTATAAGCTTAATACTAGATATCTACTAAGCTATAGAGTAGTTTAAATAAAGAGAAAACGAGTATATAGTACTCTATTTACTAGTCTCTCTATTACTAAGTATAGTAGATAGTACTTTTATTCTAAAAGATTAGATATAGTATAAGTAAATAGTTAAATAAAGATAATAAAGAGTACTAGTATAGTAATAATAACTTTAAGATAAGTTAGCTCTTTTCTAGTTAAGTAAATAGTAAGAAGTAGTTAAGTATAGCTATATACTAGTCTATAATATAGAAAGAGACTACCTTAATAGTACTTAGAGTTAGAAGTAGAGCTTTAAAGCTAGGTCGCTCTAAAATTTATCTTATCTTAACTTCTTAAGCTATAAGACTAGTTACTATATAGTTTCTATATATATAAATATATCGTATCTATAGTAGAGAGCTATAATATATATATCTAACTAGTCTAGTAGTTATATACTAAACTAGTCGACTTATAATATATTATTACTCTTAGTCTTTACTTAAAGTAAACTAAGCTAAAGTTAAAGTTTACTTTACCTCTTTTAAGAAACTAGTATTAATATATAGTTTATATAGATATATTATTATAGCTAATATCGTTATAGTATACTATACGAGAACAAGATAGTATAATATCTCTATCTAACTATATTTTTAATAGAACTTAAGTTAGATTCTATCGATTTTTTTTAAGTTCTATTAGATTTCTTATATAGTCTAAAACTCTATAGTACTTAACGTACTCTAGTAAACTAAGAGTAGGGTCTTCTTTAGAAAGGTTAAAAGTATAAGTCTATAACTTAAGTTTACCTAATTACGTATTATAACTATATAATTAGAGCTAGTTTAGTTTAAGAGTCTTAATACTTTTCTATTTTATTTTAGGTCTAATACTTAAGCTATTAAGACAAACGATATATCTTTAGAGTTCTATATACTAGGCAAATTAGATTACGTAATTATTAATACTTAGTAAGTAACTTTTAAATTTCGATCTTTTAAGAGAGAATAGAGAGAGTAGAGTAGTATATATTAGTATTTAGACTTTTTCTATATTTTTTTAAGTTTAGAATCGCTTTATAGGACTCTAAAGAGTATACTTTTAAAGTTTTATAACTATAGAGTAAATATTGCTACTAATATACTACTATAAAGCTTAAGATTCTATAGAGTACTATCTTAAGTATAGAGTAAGAATAGTAGGATAGTAGATATAGAGTTAGAGTTAGAGTTAGAGAGATACTTCTTAATATTACTAGAAGAGAGAGCTTCTATATACTAACTAAATCTATAACTTCTCTCTTTAATTTACTAGAGAGAATCTAAATATAGTAGTAAATAGAGAAGTTAAGTTCTAAAACTAAAGGCGCTAGCTATTTACTAAACTTATTAGATAAAGTTCTAGATATAATAGGGAACTATAACCTTTATTAAGAAGTCTAATCTATAATAGATAAATCTAATTTTATAGTAAGAGTCTAAGAAATATACTATTAAGAAATAACTATAAAAAAGTAGGCTTAAGATCTATACTCTAAGCT
>JAKLLW010000490.1:0-31976 GCA_022814695.1 Neocatenulostroma microsporum
CGCCACTTTGACAGACTCATCATCGCCCGAGTATCGCCATCTCAGGTCTTGAAGCTGAGAAGACCAAGTCGGAAGTCGATTGGGAGGTCATGCAATGGGAGAGTGCTACGGAATGAAACCTTCGCCGGTCCAGAAGTCCCACGTGATGACTGGGTACGACGCTGCAGAGATCCATCGGAGGCCCGGAAGATACGCCCTTGAGATACCAGAGCTTGTTAAGAGTTCGCCTTGACGCCCGCTCATTGAAGGAGACCGACAGCACCGACGCCCAGCTGAACATCCCAAGCGACTCTCCAGCATGGACGATTGGTCAATGCCTTTGCCCAAGTAAAAAAGACGTTTGGCATCTCAAGTGTTGTCGTCGTTAATGGCGAAGGTTATTCCTGCAGTGCGTTCATCTCGCAGTCAGCGCCGTAAGCTTTACACCCGCCGACGACCCTTTCGCATACTCCTTTGACGACTTCATTTGCATCACGACCATCAATGTCCACAGTGACGTTGTCGCCGCACAGCGGGCCGTCTCGGGCTTTGCACAGCTTCCAGCGTCAGCTGCCCGTACTCTCATCTATACTGGCAACGCGTTGAACGTCTCCACCCTTCAGAAATTCATGTCTCGGGCCATCGGTAAGTCATGCGTCGCTCACATGGTAGCATGGGCGGCCTCGGAGGCGTACAAAGACCGTGGATGTCAGAAGGGCCTTTGATCTGCTTTGGCGAACTTGTGGTCGCCAGACTATCAAAGAGAGGGTCCTTCTACTGCGGACGAACGGAAGCCGGATGGATCGCCGGAACACCGCATCGACAGCGGCGCCCACGCAGAAGCCTATTGGCAGCTAGCCCAGGCGGAAGGGCAGGGTCCGTGAATGAAGACTTTCGTCAGTGAAGAGGGCTACAAGAAGTTCGATATCATCTATAAGCCTCCCGCGTGAGGTGTTGCTGGTATTGGAGGTGCAGTCAGTCACAGAAGGGAGATCTGGAATCTAAAGTTGAAAAGCATGATGACCTCGTGACGATCTGCCTTCGTACAAGAGGTGTCCTCTCAGCGTGCTTGATGCTCACTCTGCCTCCTCCACGGTATCTTTAAACGCTTGATCCTCAAACGCAGGAGGCATAAAGCCACCGACAATCTCCGCTTTCTGCACAAACTCTCTGATCTCCTTCTCATCCTCGTCGCTCAGTTGCACATCAAGGGAAGCCCAGTTCTCCTCCAGATACTTGATCTTCTTAGTACCGGGGATGGGAATGATATCATCACCCTGCTTCAACAGACAAGCGAGTGCAAGCTGAGTGGTGGTACAGCCCTTCGTCTCCGCAAGGTCCTTGAACTGGCTTACCAGCTTCATGTTCGCCGCGCGGTTAGCTTCTTGGAAGCGCGGGAACACTTGCCAGCGGTGATCCGGGCCCTCGTTCTGAGCTTCGCCACTGGCGAACGTTGAAGTGAGCAGGCCACGACCAAGTGGCGACGAGCAGACCACAGCCACGCCGAGCTTGCGGCAGGTGGCGAGAAGGTCTGTACCTTTGGCTGATTCGATGTCCAGGGTGAAGGGACTGTATTCGGTCTGCACAGCGGTTACTGGAGCGATCTTGACGGCACGGCGGAGGGTCGCGGAGCTGATCTGCGGCAAGTTGTGTCAGATACGGAGCAGAACGGGTCATGTATGCTGAATATACCGAAGATAGGCCAATGTAGCGGATGTGTCCCTCCTTCTGCAGCTCTACCATTGCCCGCATGGTCTCCTCGATCGGAGTCTTTGGGTTGGCCGAATGCATGTAGTCTGGTTTGCGTTCGTCAGCATCGATCAAGGACACAAAGCGGGTCTATGCTGGGATTCTTCGGCTCGATACGTACATAAATCGATGTGCGTGCCCAGCTGCTTGATGCTCTCAGCGCAAGCTTTCTTGCAGAACTCGCCGGAGCTGTCCTTCTCGTAGCTCTTACTGCCCTTGATGTAGCTGCGGTAACATGTCTGTTCAGCATAATATCTGGCAGACAACCGCCGCTGATGCAGCTCAATGGTCATATGCGAGAAATGACATACCCAAACTTCGAGGCCAAAAAGATCTGGTCCCGGTTTCCAGTACGCTTCAACCACCTGCCAACGAGGGTCTCGCTATTGCCGTACAGACTAGTCATTCGATCAGCCAACGTGCTCTGGACTTCATGACAGCGCTCACATACTCGGAAGTGTCCCAGTTCGTTGCTCCGAGCTCGACTGCGCGGTCAAACAATGCGAAGGTCTCCTCATTGCTGTTGGCAGAGCCGTACACTGGTAATGACATGCCCATGAGGCCAAAGCCAAGGGCGGGGATCATGGGGCCATTCTTGCCTAACGGAACCAGCTTGGGAGGCATGTTGATGGATTCTGAGCAAGTGATAAGATGTGAGATGTGTTGTATGCTTGTTAAAAAGGGGGAAGATGGGAGAAGAGCGGTCTACTTATGTCGACATAGTGGACACCTGGCGAGCCTTTCGCTCGGGCTTAACGGACATCTTCATGCCCTCCAAGCCAGGACTCTCGATAGTGAGTCAGTTCGTTCGTGAATACAGACCATGTCGTGTGAGGGAAGGGAAGGAAGTCTCCATAGGAGGTAGTACATATATAGAGCGATCGTGCACCGGCACCCTTACATCATCAAGGGCTGTGTGAGATCAAGTACTCCGGCCACTGAGACTTCAGGCTTCCCGAGCTGATGGATCCGAGGAAAGACGATCATGGAGCTGTTCCGTATAAGTCAGGTGTGAAGGTGAAGGCGGAGAAGGGAGAAAGGAGGAGAGGTTGAAGCCTTGAGCTGACTGATCAGATTCGATGCTGTCTGCCCAATTAGAGTTTGTATTTCCCGAGATTTTATGGGTCCTTCCTGGCTGGTCTAACCACTCTGGGACACGGCTGAATCCACGCTTCGCGTCCGCGTGGCTGACAAGAAGACAACACCATCTCCTCGCATTTGCTCGCATTTGCTCGGTGGATGCGATGGACCTCCACAATGGAATGAATCGTGGACTTTTTGGCCGAGATGGCGGAACCCCGCAAGAGGCACGTCAAATCAGGGTGTCGGACCTGCAAGTATGTGCCGTCAATGGCATTAGCACGTATCGTGTAGAGACTGATGCATTGTTGGCAGGACTCGAAAAGTCAAATGCGATGAAGCGCAGCCAGTCTGCAGGCGTTGTGTCGCTGCTGGCCGGACTTGTGAGTACGGCGTTTACGGGATCTGGCATGGCCGTACGCAGGGCAGCCGCCGACAGCATGGTGCCAACACGGACTCTTCCGTCCTCTACCGACCTAGCACTGCGTCTCCGGGAGTCTTTGTAGCCTTCCGCACAGAAGATGTGCTGTGCTTTGAGTGGTTCCAGTCTCGCACGGCGACCAAGCTGTGCGTACACCGATGGATAGCACCCTTGGAGGCCGTCTCAGATATCTGAGGCTGCCACATGCTTTTGGAGACAGCTGCTAACCCTTACACCCATCAGTTTTAGGCCGGGGACTTTCAACTCCGGGTTTTGGAGTACACTGCTTCTTCAAGCCAGCGTGACCGAGCCTGCCATTCGCCATGCTGTCCTTGCCTTGAGTTCTAGTCACAAGGGCCGCATTGAAACTCCTGGAGTGGAGGAACACACCGCCCTTCAGCACTACTCCAAGTCTATACGACATCTCTCGGAGCATCTGAAGACCGGGACCAGAGCTTCTGCCCGTATCGCTCTCATCGCATGTGTGGTTTTTGTCTGCGCTGATCTCATTCGTGGGCACTTCGAGACCGCCCGCCTTCATCTGCAGAACGGCGTCATGATCGTAAGGGAAACGTTGAGCGCTTTTGAGGGCTCATACGAAGCAAGTCGACAAGTCCCAGGCCGGCTGGCTAACGATGACTACATGATCGAGGCGTTGGCCAGGTTCCATCTTCAAGTAGAGCTCCTCGAATTTGCTCATCCGCATCCATGAAACCTTCCACACTTGCTGGCCCCTCGGTTTGCGGTGTGTGCCTTTGCAGGCCTAGTCGATGCGTGGCAGGCGTTACACTGGATCATGATCGAGGCCATCTGCCTATCGAATCGCTTTCGGGGAGGGTGCGAGGAGCAATGTGCGAACAATGTTAGGTTCATGGAGCCATACTCGTTTTATACCCACCAACAAGTACTTCACAAGTACATATCTCTCTGGAACAGCAAGTACGACTCACTCAAGAGAACCGGTCGATCGGGCTTGGACGATAAGATCATTGGAGAAGAAGGGAAGGGAAAGTTCTACGGCGTACTGTCCCCCTACCACACCATGGCGACTATCATGGTCCACACTTGTCTTGCTCAGAACGAAAGCATCTTCGACACGCAGACCGAGCTGTTCGAGCATTTGCTAATGCAGATGTCTCATCTCTGGGCAGTCACGTCCACGAAGCCTTGTCCCTTGCTGGCACGACCTATCCCTGGTCGTGATGGGGCATGCTGGGGAGAGTATGACGCTTCAAGATCGGTCATGGACCTAGGTTGCCTCGCACCACTCTACTACACGGCTCTCAAATGCAGAGTCCATTCCATCAGGATCCGGGCTATCAGGTTGATGGAAAGCGTGTCGCATCGTGAAGGCTTCTTCGACGCCAGAGTGACGGCGGCAATCGCATGGAAGGTTGTGGAGATTGAAGAGCTAGGTTTCCGGCTTGATCGAAGCAGTGCGGTGACCCATGAACTATATCAGCTGTACAGTGCGCCGCCGCTTGATTATGAGGCTCATGCGTTGCCGCTGTCGGACACTTCTAGGATACGGGAACTTCGAGTCGAATTGCTTGGCTCGCCTTTGGAGGCGGTGCGGTTGTGGTACACTCAAGAACATGGGCACGGTATTCGCAAGACCGTACTACTGTAACGACTTATTGACGGAAAGGCTCGCGCTAACATGGGCCCTGACAGCGCTCTATGATTCGCCGGCTTCCTTCTATCAGTTTGCTGTCTCCTGGGTTCTACGTGCTAATCATGGCATGTACTCACGACTGCATCTCAGACTTGTTGGATCGGCACAGCATCTTCAGGCTACGACGTGAACAGCTTTGCGATACTTTTACTGCGCGAGAACACCGCACTGCTTGCGATCCCTGGGCAATGAATTCGACGAGGCCGGTGCCCATGTCTTTACTACGTACAACTCTATGCTCCAATACACAGGAACCTCCCATACTGCAACCTCTTGGTTTCCAATAGCCCGGCCGGTCCGCTCGAAGATCTCTTCGACTCACAGCGCGGCGGAAACTGTAATTGAAACGCAATCAACCATTCAACAGCTTTAGGACAGGGCGTAGCGACCCACACGGTTCTCGGCAAGATCCGTAAACCAGATCGAGTCGTCGGAACCTTCATAATGCACGGCAATGTTTCCCGCGGGCGGCACGCTCAATGGCGAGACTATGGGTGAATCTGGCTCCACGACGGTAGTGAATGTGCCTGTGGAAGGCGTGAGTTTGTTCAGAGCGTTTTGCGTCAGTGTCGAGAACCCTGGAGAGCTAATCAGTACGCTGCACACGCAATGCAGAAAGGAGGCCCGATGTTCGCAGGTATTGCTTACAAATGTTGCCCTTGCTGTCGACGGTATCCTCGACCGGGAAATTGAGGAGATTGGGGTTGGAGAAGGTCTTGACGGCACCGGTCTTCTCGTCGATACGGCCAATTGCGTTTCCCTCAAGAGCGGTAAACCAGAGATAGCGACCTTCCGTTTCTGCACGGATCACGGCGGGTCCCGCGAGCGTTAAAGGTAGTGGATACTCTTTAAAAGTTCCATCTGTAGCATCGAGGCGACCGATCTTGTTCGCGAAGAACTCACAAAACCACACGCCTCCGTCCGAGCCAACGATGATACCGATAGGTCCGGCAAGAGGTGTTGGAACGGTCCAGTCTTTCATCTGCGTGGTCTTGTAATCAAAGAGGGTGATAACATTCGCGGTTGTCTGAGAGAAGAACATGCCCGTCTGTCCGGGCCAGGCATCGTTGAAAGGCTGGAGGTTCCCAAGCGGGTTGTTGGTGTTGAAGACTGTGATCTTCTTCGTTTGGGGATTGAGGCGCACGAACTGGTTCCGGATACCCGCTGCAGCGTACAGATTGCCATCTCTTCCAGGCTGGACAACGCACGATAACGCTACCCTGCCTTGCGCATCGGCTGGCAGCACTGAGTCGGGTAATGGGTCCAGCGTGTAAGGAATGTCATACTCCTGAAGATGGCCGCTGGCGATGTCGATCTGGACGAGCTTGTTGGAGAAGAACGTGTCCGCCTACATCACGGTCAGCTAATGGACCCTTAGATCGAGGGGAAACATACACACCCATATTGCTCCGTCGAGGGTTGTCAAGTCACATGGTCCCGCTGCCGGTGTAGCTAAAAGCGATGGGTGTAAGGGTCAGCAGGTGTCTCGAAAAGCAGGCAGCAGACTCAGCTATCTGAGACGGCCTCCAAGGGTGCTACTCATCAGTATACGTACTGAGATTGTAGAATTGGAAGGCACCGACAGCTCGATCTGAAAGTGGCGCGGCTGTGGTCAACGACAAAACAGCCAAGCCGGTGAAAGAGAATGCAAGCCCGTGCATCGTAACAAATGGTCCACTGCAGCAGAACATGTGTGGCACGCGAGTACGTGATGTCTGCGTTGTCGCGCACTAACATACGGCGATAATGCCACCCACCGCCTCGGTTTGGAGCACAGCGGAAACGTCACAGCATCCTATTCCCGCAGCTCTGGAGCATGTATTAGGTACTCTGGTCTCAATGGCATGGATGGGGGAAGTGCATGCTCGTGATCACAAGGACAAGGTCGGGTCCCTCGCCATGGCACTCGGATCTGAGTTGCGATGGTCATGGCAGGACCCAGCATCTCCGCATTCTACTGAACGCCGCGCTCGAAAGAGACGCTGATCTTGGCTGGATACGAGCATAGAGTTCAACACCTTAAGAGGAGCAGTTGCTATCTATGCTAACCTTCTCCGGAAACCACCATCAGGAGTTGACGGCTACACAGCCGAGTACAAGCAGCAGGCCGTCGATCATGTTCGCAAACCCCAGACTACTCCGCGTTCAGACAATAGGCTTTCTGCTAGTATGGACATCATTGCGGGGATGGCGGCGATGTTCGAAGCTTAAAAGTGCTAACAAAGATCTCGCCATCAGATTCAGAACGACATGCCTACAGTCTCTGCTTTCGCGAATCGCGGTAGCCTCTGTCACACCTTTCGAGCGGCGCAATGAGTGTGTGCCAACCGCTGAAGCTCACCTCCTTCGATGCTTACCACGACACTGCACAAGCTTAAGCAATCCGCATGAGGGTAGAGACTATCCAGTGAATAGGATTGGAGCGGTTCTTGAAGAAAACCGCTTTCACCGCAATCACCGGTGCACGTCACCGCTCTACCTCTGGAGGTACAGTACATGTAGTAGCTCCATCATCAAGCAGGACGCTGCACCGCCAACTCCTCCGCTTCCGCGGTGCGAACTCTACCGCTAAATTTTCGAGGGCCACCGATATACTTACACAGCATGACAGTCTTAGCGTTCGAATCGGTCAGTTCCTGGTACTCGAGTGAGTTGCTCAACTTCAGCAGTGCAGAGCCAAGACCTCGAGCTCCGCGCCTGCTTTTGGAGACGATCACGACGGACGAATGGCTGCGCTACACCCACCTTATATGCGGGTTGAAGGATCGTACTTGGAACCTGGGTCGCGAGCCAAGGCGACAGAACGGCTTTAATCGCTCCCATGCTCAATTGCTATCTATATGCCACATATGAGTGGCAGGTTTCGGACCAGTCGCTGGCGGTGCACCGGAAGTATTCCACAAAGCACGATAGCATCAATTCGTCGAAGCTGGCGAACTGGTAGAGCACACGGTGCTGCGCACTTGATCTTGGACCGACATGGAGGAGTCGGTCGTACATTGGATCTGGAAATTGTCAACGCCCTGTAATGCTCCCGGGAGTGACACAGTACAGGTGGCGCACAGCAGAGGATCCTTTCCAGTGTCATGGCCTTGGGAAGAAAAGAAGGCCGGATACAATTGCCGAGCGATCTTCCTGGACAGCTGCCAGGCTTCCCCAGTATTTCCGTACGCGGCGAAGGCTGTTTGTTCAAACTATCAGCGTGACATAGGCACTCACTAGCTCTAATACTGTCGATCGCTGCACGCCTGAAGCTAAGATCGAGTAGCTGATACTTGGCACCAAGCACGAAGGGATCTTCATCATCTCACATATTGAAGCCTCTGCTATAAAGCTATCCGAGGAAGCTCACTCGACCTACGATTCTTGTCCAACACCACTCTACCAGACCTTGCAACTATCAACATACTTCGTTGCCGCTTGCTGCTCTTTGTCCTCTCAGTATGCAGTACTCATTAGTCGCCGCAGGCCTCTTCGGCCTGCAGGCTGCAGCATTCCCACATGTCATGAACGAGATCATGGAGAAGCGTCAAGGCGTACCATCGACAGCTGCTGCCCAGGCTCTCAGCGCAGGGCGCACCAACTGCGGCCCAACGCCCTGCCTAGTCTTCGACGAAGCCGAGCAGTACGTTTCAACTACTGGCGACCACGCCTACGCCTCCCCAGCTGCGGATGAGATTCGAGGTTTGTCGATCTAGCCCTGCTGCGAACCACTGCAGTACTCACTTCTTGACGTAGGTCCATGTCCTGGACTCAACGCAGCCGCAAACCATGGCTACATCAGCCGCAGCGGTGTTTTGACAGTCGCAGACACCGTCGATGGACTTGCCGCCGCATTTGGCATGGCTCCGGACTTGTCTGGCTTCCTTGCCGCATACGCTATCCTCACCGATGGCGACCCAGTCCTCGGTACCTGGAGCATTGGTGGTCCTCCACCGTCAAACCCACTCACCAAAGGCCTGCTCGGCCAAGCAGAGGGTATCTCGTACTCGCACAACGTGTATGAGGGCGACGCTTCCATCGCTCGCGGAGACGCCTATATCAACAACGGAGATGCACACAGTCTTCAAATTGATCGATTCGCTTCGGCCTACGCTCTCGGGATCGATGACGATAGGTATACGCTTGACAACTTTGCACAGGTAAGACTGGTCTGCATGTCATTCATAAGAGACCGGCGGCTGATGATCGCTGCTTCGGACAGAATTTCGGTGCCAAAGCCCAAGACAGCATCGAGAACAACCCCTACTACACCGCATCGCCATTTGCAGGCGCGCTAGTTGCTCCAGCAGCATACAACTTCATCATCAACTTCATGTCCAACCATACCGCTGAGGAGCCATCTGGATACCTAAATGGTAAGCGCACAAGGATTCGAACAAAATGTGACTGTCTCGGTATATGGCTAACGCATCACTCCAGGCGAAATGTTTAAGCAGTTCTTTGCTGTCACGGGTGATTACCCCAACTTCACCTGGCTACCCGGCCAGGAGCGCATTCCCGACAACTGGTATAGGCGCACATCGTCGAACCAGTACGCAATTGCCAGCGCATTTGGCGACCTCGGATTCCAGTTTGCCGCCTACCCCGACTCGTTCAAGTTCGGCGGCAACGTCAACGGAGTGAACACCTACGAAGGCGTCGACCTTGCAGACTTCACGAACGGTGTGATGAACACCGGAGATCTCCTCGACCCCAGCAAGGCTGCTTGCTTCTACGCTCAGTTCGTCCAGGCGATCATCCCCGACGCTGCGAACCTTCTCGTGAGCGAGATCTCGCCAGTGGCAAATCTGATCAATAACTTCATCACACCCATCACCGGCTCATTCGACTGCCCGATCGTCGATCAATTCGACCAAAGCCTCTTCAACAAGTTTCCAGGATACAAGTACAGCCCGACTGGTCCAGCCACGAATTACAAGAAGTAGACGGATATGAGAACATCACATGGTCAGTAGGCATACTTGTGATGCTTCCTGGGGATGGCTTGGTGCACAAGGTTACGTTGCTCGATGGTGTACATTAGCTGCGTAAAACGACTGCATCAATTGCAAGTAACGCCCACATGCTGTTCACATTACATGTCTCTGTCGTTGTCTGTATATTGATGCTCTGGTATTCTTGTGCGCTCAGCCTAGAGCTAACTCCGCATCGTAAATTGCTCGCGGGAGAGACTTTGCCACCGCAATGATCGACCACCGCCTCTGACTCCCAAGAAACTGCCCTCTCAATACCGCCACGAATTCCGCACTGCCGCCTCAAGAGCCCAATTCATGCGCATAATGGTGGTCATGGTAAAGCCGTAGTTGTGGCGCCTACCAGACCACGAAGTACTCAGCCCATGGGATCTGCTTGGCCAAGGCTCAAGCGAGGGATCGAAAATGCCTACGAACTTCAGCTTAGGCAAGCTGGTGTCGGTGATGGGACCTTTTTCGAGATCCCGCCGCAGCTTATGCACTCTGGTCGTATCTTCGCTACTGCTCTCGCAAGTTATCTCGACCTTGAGACCCTGAAGCTGCGGGAGGTCTGTGATATAGCTCATGTTGTAGGCGCCGTGGCAGATGATGTCGTGCCGGAGATCCAGAGTAATGGTCTTGATGAACTCGAGGCTACAAGTCTCGCTTGCGTTGGACGTGAGGGTCAAGACGTCCTTCATCTTCCGGAAGCGTAAAAACGACAGCTCTCTGTGAGCGATCTCTTGTCTGCATCTCTCGGTTTGTAGTAGCAGAGCGACTGCTCGGCCGTCAACGTGGAAGTCCTCCGGGCTCTGTGCCAAGGCTAAATCGTACACGCACTCTCGTAGCTCGGCGGGCAGCGTAATCGATTGCAGTTGGACGGCCATAACGCTCGGTGTGCGGCTGGGAGGTAGAGTCATCTTGGAATTTCGGCCCTGGTACGATGGACTATTGGAGCCTGCAGTAGGTATGTTGTGTATGAGATGGTGCTGTGTGGCCTGCATTATTGTCGTGTAGATGACTACTGTCGAAGATAGGCCGAACCACTACGCTGCAACCACGGTAAGCCGGCGGTCCCAAAGAACCAGCTTTCGAACACGCTCAGGTTCTTGGTACCAGGAAGCATGGCTAACCTACGACCACGAAGGCTCCACACGTTGTGATGCAGCTCAACACCCACGCCTCCAGCACAGCACATTCCGAATGAGCCATCTTGAGATCCGACGTCTCGGAGTGTATGAAGGTGTAGTATGCTGACATCCATGTATCTCCGCTTCGCCAGTCATCCGGCCGAAACCACGGTACGACCCAAATGAAGGGAGTCCACAACCCAAGTCCCATATCTTCGGCGCCAGATCGTCATGGTGTACCATAGATGGCGAACGCCGACTCGGATCCAGCTATGCAAAACTCAGACCCTATCCATAGCCCGGCCAATAATCGAATTCACACGGCATATCTCTTCCTGCCGATTCAGAATCTCTCGCTGCTCCCGAGAAGAGCAGCTATATCCACTGCACACAGCTTCCCACCAATAGTCATCTCCAACCCTCCAGGTAATGAGGTCTGCCCGTCTGCTAAGCTCGGGATCGCAGATATTGACGAACCAGAGATGCAGACTGGTATCCCCTACTAAGCCTAAGATAACGTCGTCACGTAGTCTCAAGATTGAGAATTTCATCTCAGGAGTCCCATCGTAGTCTATCTCGATCCGCAAACCGAAAGGCAATTTCACTTTGGCAATGCAGCATAGATCCTTAGCAGCTGGCCACTGCTGCGGATCATGACGGCGGAGTTCTAGGGTGATGAACTTGGTAAAGCACTTCAGATGTCGGTAATCGCAGTTTTCCATCATCGTGGCAAGGTCTTCGGTATGCTCAATCCGGAGGAAGGAGGCTTGCCGGTCTGCTACCTCATCCCTACACCTATCGTCTCGCAAGAAGGCCGCAAGCGCCGTACTGTCGATATCGTGACGCTTTTCTGTGTCCAGGCCGTTGGCTCTTGCGACAGGTTGGAGCGCGAGGTTGTAGATGATATTGCGTAACTCGCCAGGTAGCTTGGTGGACAGAAGGCGCACGGCTGTAGCGCTTCGTATGCGGTTCTGGGTGGTCCTGGTCGCGGGCGCTGCAGTAGCTGTGGGTTTGGCGGATGCAGTGCCCGTCACGGTCTTCTTGACAACGCCGGTTGGCTTCGCAGCTGATTCGACTCCATTTGTCTTCGCAGCGCCCATAGCCACCTTCTTCTGCACGCCGCCCTCTGCAGCAGCATTGCTCGCGGATTTCTTGACGCCTGCGACAGGCATCTCGTCTCTGTGTGTCGACTTTCGATCAATTGGAGACGTGGAGGAGGTAGAAAGATGCAGCAGGTCCGTACTCCGTGACGTGTAAGCTCCCATGCATTTGGGAGTAAGGCGGGTGGTGCGCCACCTAAGCGAATAATCTGTTAAATCCGGGTAGCGTTTCCTCTCCGACCAGAGTCTCGTCTCCTATGCCGACATCCACAACCGACGCCCACGCCCGGTCAGCCATGGCAGCGTAATGAACCTGAAACACTCTCAATTCTCTACCAAATACACCGCCCTCAACATTTTAACATTCCGATATCCCTCCATCGACGAAGGATACTCCCAGGCCCGCCCACCTTTATACCATCGGAGGTCCAACTCAACATCATCAACAGAGTTGATGAGGGCCGGACTGGCAAGCCGGCGGAGCTGTTCTGGTTCTTCTGTCGTTCGCAAGACGATAGCTGCTGGCTATAGAGGTCGGGTGTTCGTGCCATAGAGCCAGCGGTCGCTTCTGAGCCCAGGGCCACGGAGCAAAGCCATGAGGATCGAGCCGTCGACTCTGTTGTCGTGAGATTTCTTTTCCGGGTCGAAGTACCGCCATCTCGCGTCCGGCGTGTATAGTGCGAAATTGTAGATGGCCTGCCTCTCTTAGCTCTAGACGCAGCCTCAGGAGGCGGCGGCCGAAAGCATGTGAAGCAATCTCGTGCGAGCGGGTATCGAGTGGTGGCGACATCCCGGAGATGAGATGCGTCTACCCGCGCGAGTGTCGTATGTTTGAGTGTGGATCGAAGAACGGAGGACGCAAAATCAGATAGAGCTGTATCGCCGAAACGTCTAAGCGGACCCAGGTAGTGGCTACCATGAATGTGCTCAGATTGAGGCAGCGTTTTTTCAATCACCAGAACTCCTGCAGTCTAAGGCCCAGAGATCGAGCTCGTCTACTTTTCCGGAGCCACGCAGTCGCAACAATCTTCACAGCATCTTCATCTCCTTTCTGGTACAACACCTCCACAAGCAGTACCTTCGGGAACCTTTCCAACGAAAAATTCCAGTCCCCATCCAGTATTTCTACTGGCAGTCTCCGAAAGTCCAGCTGTATTTCCATAATCGACCGAATAAGCGCTCGACTCGCGAGTTTAAGGAGCTGCTCGAGAGCTTCTGCTGTTCGGAAGATGATAGCTGGTTGCTTTGAGGCCTTGTGAAGTCTGTGTTCCAGCTCGCCTTTCAATTCCGGGACCTGTACCAAGTTAAGCAATACCGAGCCGTCGAATAGCTCGTCGTACATCTTTCCACCAATCAACTGCACATCTGCGAGCGGAGCCTCAAGTTGCGACGCTCGGTGACATGTATACATTACATGCATCTTCGCTGCTCTTGGCGAGTCGTATTTCCGCTCCGCCTCTGCCCTACCTCTACGATACAGTACGTACGCCCACCACGCCACCCCCGCCCCCACCCCCACCCAATCCCCTCGATTTGGTCCCGGATGTTGGCAGCATTGTGGGAAGTGACACCGATGGAGTGCCGTGTGTATGTGTGATGGTTGGAAGATAGTGGCAGAATGAGAACTCTTGTCTTGTCAACCAGCTCTGAATAACGAAAAGTCCCACAGCGTTTCCTTCTCGCCCGTAGCTACGCTACCAACCGCCCGCGATCAAGCATTCTCTCCATCCAAAATTGCAGCGCCGGCGCGCCGCGCAATCAGAAAGCCTCACTACTCCCACACGCCAGCTACGGCACCCAGATCCCACGAGCAAACGCCGTCCTTCTCAATTCAGCCCGTCTTCTTCCAAGCTGCTTCTACAACCGCAATCTGTTCGACAAGATGTAGCCTTCTCCCAGCACAGCCGTGGGCCGGTAACACCAACAGCCAACCTGCTTCCGGAGCAACACAGACCCGACAAGTCAACATGACTCCTAGACTCCCTGCCATTGACTTCCCAAATCACCTCCGAATACTTCAAAGCCCAGCACTACGAAACCCATCGCTCGCTTCTCACGCTCAAGATCCCGAACTTGTTCGAACTTGTTCGAACTTGTCGCCGCACGGCGCAAGTTGTCGGACATGCCTGACCCACTCATCTCCCAAAAAGCCACCTCCCCACCCTCCTCACCAAACTCATCCTCCACGGCTGTGCGTCCAGAAACCCCCATATGAATTTCCTCGAGTAGTACTTGATATCCTGCGTCAAAACCTCTTTGGGCTGGAATCTGTGGATGATTAGGTTCGTTTGGAAGGTGTAAGGGTTGTTGGGTTGGCGAGGCATCGTTGCTTTGGGTGTGAGGTGTTGTGGTGGTGTGTGTGTATGTTGTGCGAGGTTGAGTAGGAAGCAGGGCACTGCTTGGACATTCTATGGTGTAGTTGATTTTGGGGATTGATGGCTGTGGTGTCGAAAGCTGGTAACATCTGATCGTACCTGCGGATGACATTGGAACGGTTACGAAACGGACCCGGATACCACCGGGGGGCTGATGTGTACTACGTTTGTACAGCACTTCTATGTCCTAGCTCTATTTCATGTTTCGTCTCGAAATCATGGATATGGTATCTCACCAACTAACCACCCCCTTCTCCCTATCAAAACCTCCCCTAAGCTGCCGTTCCGGCTTCACAACTTTCCCCTGCAGCACAGTAAACCGAACAACATTCTCGCAATCCTCCGGCCGGATCCTCGCAAGCCAGATACACTGTGCCGCCTCTCCCTCCTCCATACTCTTACTCTTCCCACCTGTACTCCCACCAATCCCAGCGTCCGTCCCACCCTCCATTTGCTCCTGGACACTACGTGGAGTCTCCGCTCGCCGATAAACAAGCATGTTTGCCGAGTACTTGTGCCCTCCGACGTGGGAGATGAAGTAGATCCCCACGCCTCCTGGTCGCTCGTCGTGCAAGTCGCGGTAGAGGCCTAAAGGCCGCAAATGGCGTTCCAGTTCTCGCCGCAGGAGGGGGGCGGATTGACCGCATCGGGCGTCTCGCGTGGCTTGGGAGCAGAGGAGGATGAGGTATTTGTGGGGGCAGGAGCGCAGACTTAAGCCTTCTGGAAGTTGCTTGTCTTGGAGGTGGAGTGAAGAGAGGGATGGCGGGTCGGGGTTGCCATTCGATTGCGCTGTGGAGGATTGCGGTAAAGGTTGCGTATTCGTTGGCGCAGCATTAGTGACACTCTTAATCAACTCCGGCACCTTACTAGGAGTAACCCCCTCCACAAACTGAAAAGCCGGCAAGAGCAATACCCTCGTCGGTCGATCCTTCCCGTACGGCCCTTCACTATCATGATGGTCCGGCGTCGGCATGTTTGACGCAGAGAGCATGAGCTTCCCCCCCTCAACCTCCCCATCACACTTCCCCACCGCCTCCATCACACTCCCCTTCTCATCAGCCACATCCCTCACCCAATCGGTCTTCCCCGTCGCCACCACCACATGCCTCGCCCACCCATTGATATTCCCATACAACTTATCATCCTCATCGATCTCGAATTTCCTTGGGTAGTGAATCGTGCAGCTCTCGCAATCGTGCAGGCATTCTTCGCCGTCTACCTCTGGTTTTGTGGGGGGGAAGAGGGCGTGCAGGCCTTTGGCTGTGGAGAAGCCGTCGGGACGGGGTTTTGTTGCTGTTGGGTCTGCGGTGGTGGTGGGTACGAAGCGCTCACTGATGCCGCGAAGGAGGGAAGTCATCTTCTTTGCTTTGAAGTTGGGCATGCCGGCGGTGTGGGGGTGTTTGGATGTCTTATCAGTAGAGAACATCAACGGATATCCCCTGACGTCAACGGATGATCCATATCCGGATAGCCCCACTTATCCGCTGTCCGAGCATCGGGATTGGTCCACCACCAAACGGAGGTCGCCGACCAGCCCCCGACCGCCGACCCGACCAAATCTGGCCTCTAACTAGGGGCTCTCGGCTGGCATCTCGCCGCCCCCTATAGCGCTGAGCGTGAATCGGATATCCCTCATGACTTTCGGATGGAATCCGGTCTAACCCAAAACGGCTAGCGCGGATATCCATCCTTTGGAATGCAGAACCCTACTTATCAGATCGGATGGCGGAATTGGAGCCGCTGTGTTCGGCCGCTCGATTGCTCAGCCGGCGAGCCGGCAAGCCGGATGGTGTGATTGATCTCTTTCTCCCACTTCGTACGAACGTGATGAGAGACGGGAAGACGATACGGCTGCTTGATCGAAGGCGCAGAAGTCCGAGAAGGTCTCTTGGGACTGTCAGGATACTCCGCGCAGCCTGATATACACACATTACCTGCTGCCTTCGGCCGAATCGGCGTAAGCACGGCCGAGCGACGACGAGGTCTTCGGCCTAGTTACCGAATCGGAGCCAGCATCTCACCTGTATCGTCACCCACATCCGCATCCTGACTCCACTCCAATGAGGAGGGCACGTAGCTTGCAGAACAGACCGGCTTGGTGAGTTCTGAGGTAGGTGCTGCCTTCTCTCATTGCCGACCTGTTGAAGTATATCCTTTCTCGCGCCTGACCCATGTGCATGCATGATATGAACGCCTACGGCAGTATCTCTACTCGAAGTCGCTGAACAAGCTTAGCATTGCGCGCAGATGGCAGGCACGAAAGCGATACTGCTCGCTGGAGCTCCAGAAGCAGAAAACCTGGAGTGGGACGAGGCAGCCTTAACTGCGTCCTTCGACTCCCCTGTGAGACGCTTCCTCGAAGGCGAAACACCCCGACCGACTGCCCAGACTCAGGCCTCCATAATCACACAGCTGCCACTCAAATGGCGAGCAGTATCCATGAACGACCCTGCGAAAGATGCCACAATCTCTACACCACCGGAGGACGTCCCGCAAACGCAATTCATCTCCTTCTCCCACAAACAGATGGAGCAGGAAGAGGAGAGTCAAGACCGCATGCACTTCCTCGAGCATTCCCTGGCCTTACTCAACGACCTGGATTCCTCGCAAATCGCCGCTCCTGAAGACACAACAACAACCACTGCATTCCCGTCAACGTACTCCTACTCAGAAACCCTCACCACCATCGGAGGATCTTTCGGCACAAACTACGGAGGCTCGTTCTCGTTCTCCGCTACTTCACCACCTACGAAACCTCATGCTCACGCGCAGGAGATCCAGCTCAGGGGAGAAGTGACGGATATCAAACGCATACCCCCGCCCTCCCACATCACTCACATCTCGCCTCAAACGATGACGATCAATCTGTTGGCAGCCGTTATCTCGGTCTCGCCTACCCGCACAGTCAGCCTGCGTAAGAGACAGGGGGAGATGGATATCATTGAACTCCTCGTCGGCGACGAGTCACGTGCGGGGTTTAGTATCAGCTTCTGGCTCAAGCCTGTTGATAGTCAACGAAACGGCCGACCAACGAGTGCAAATGCAACGAAGGTTTCCGGAGACGCTCTGCGTGCTGCTTTGCAGCAACTTCGAGCTGGAGATATAGTGCTCATGCAGAACGTGGCGCTAAGTGCTTTTCGGGGATGCGTGTACGGGCAGAGTTTGAGTAGGCGGTTTGCGAGGAATAGTATGGGTGTTACTGTTCTCACTGAAGCGGAAGGTCTAGGGACGGGCGCGGGTGGAGGCGGGATGAGAGGGAAGTTTGAGAGGGTGGAGAGGTGGAGGGATGACTTTGTTGGTCGGGGAGGGAAGGGTGGTGGAAAGACGGGGGGAAGGGCTGGGAGAAGAGGGGGGGATGAGGAGGTGTTGCCGGCGGATACGCAATCGCCTAGTAAGGGTAGATGATGAAGTATGCGGTTTCGCTGTGTCGGACGTTGTTCCGTAATGAGAGGGGAAGACGGCCTAATGGGCTGGTACAAAATCGCGTAGGAAACACAGCCCGAGTTTCTTCTCACATCCAAAGGCAATGCGCTCCCATACCGCTCATCATTCGAGCCTGATCAGGGCATGATCAACGCCACTCAGGACCTTCCACTGTCTCACAATACGGTTAGGGTGATCTTGGAAGGGCGATGCTAGCCTTCGGGTTTGGATGTGGGAAGACACTGTATGGTTGACTCCCGGCTTGCCGGGGGGTGTTTCAGCGCTACCAAACCACGGTCCATGAGGACGACTCACCGGGGCTTCGGACGAACTATCTGGCTTCGGACGATGATGAAACCTACAAGACCGACTACTTGCTCACACCACTACTCATCTACGCCCTCAAACATTTTTGGCGTCGCTAGCCAAGAGCAAGCCATGCCTTCAGACCGTATAAAAAGGGCCATCGCCGTGCGCCTCGTCTCAACCAAACTACCTCCCGAACTACGCAATACCATCTACGACCTTACCCTACAATCGACTCTAACCTTCGAGGGTTCAAAGAAGATCAAGAACGGACGCAGCGAGGAGCGCCACGAAGTTGACGGTATAGCGCTAGCCGCTTTCCTGCGAAATGAACAGTGTAGAGAGGAAGTAAGAAACTTTCGCGCTTTCCTCGTTCCCCTCGATGATACCAAGGACATCGCAACTCTAATAAGATATCACAATCCGAGTTGCATCAAATTCATCACCCTAGATCTTCGGCACAATACGGAATGGCTCTTCGCTCAAAGTCTAAGCTGTATCACTCAACCAAAACACCTCTTCGGCATACAAATCAGAATATATTACGATGGGACGCTCAACATGAAGGATGATATCATGAAGCTTCGAGAGCATACTCTGGCGA
The DNA here is from genome assembly GCA_022814695.1 of Neocatenulostroma microsporum. Lineage (NCBI taxonomy): Eukaryota > Fungi > Ascomycota > Dothideomycetes > Mycosphaerellales > Teratosphaeriaceae > Neocatenulostroma > Neocatenulostroma microsporum. The sequence goes on from JAKLLW010000490.1 coordinate 18,798, forward strand.
CGCTGTCGATGGCGGCTGCCAATTTACCGGGTCTACAGTTCACCAGTGTCTGCGACCCTCCACTCATCACTGCAAGGGCTTGTTTGGTAGAGTTGGAGTTCTGGTATTGATGTGAGCCTTGGTTTGTAGACGGGAGCGGGCTATTGCGCGGGATCGGGAAAGGCTGGATGTGTATTAGGGTATGACAGTGAGACAGTCTGTAGGCCGTGGCGATGCAGTGGTAGTCGTTTCAGAGATACCACTGTTCAGGGGATTGGGTGGGGGGTGGGGGCGGGGGTGGCGTGGTGGGCGTACGTACTGTATCGCAGAGGTAGGGCGGAGGCGGAGCGGAAATACGACTCGTCAAGAGCAGCGAAGACCACACACGCATGCGACACTCGCGCGGTAAATGCATCTCATCTCCGGCATGTCGCCACCAGGATGTTGGCTTAGGAGACGAACCTCTGGTTGGGCAGGAAACAGGAAACGCTACCCGGATTAACAGATTATTCGCTTAGGTGGCGCACTACCTGTATTTGCTGGGACGCCACGGAGATGCAAATCTATTTGCCTTTGCCCACAATACACCAATCTTCGACACCCTTTATCAACACGACGACATACGACATGGAGCAAACGGCAATCGCGAGTATGGCTTCAGAGTCCCAAGTGCCAAAGAAGGACTACAATATTGCGCTCTTGACACCCACCGAAACCGCGAACGACAAGGCTGCCGTGCAGACAGCATGCCACTTCCTCTCCCTACCTCCGGAGCTGAGAGAGATGGTCTACGACTTCGCTCTATACGAACCGCACCCAAGATGCTACTCCTACCAACGAAAGAGTTTTGGCAAAAGAGTAAATGGCTCCATCCTCATCTCCCTCCTACAGCTCCAGGAAACGAGAGGAGACCTCGCCTACCGATCTCTAAAGCAACCATGTATCGCCTTCCGGTCGATAGAGGAGCCCGAGCAATTGCTTCAACTCGCTGGCCGGGCGCTCATTACTTCGATCATCGAAGTCCACCTTGACTTGCGGGAGCAACCACGAGCAATACTGTGGGACGACAGTTGGATGCAATCACTTGAGGCGTTCCCGAGTCTTGAGGAAGCGGAGTGTCTGTTCAGCTGTGAGGCTAGAGAGTGGTCGAGTCTCTTTTCGTCTGGGTGGTTTCGCAAGCGGCTGCTCAGGAAATGGGCTGCTGGGTCCTAGCTGCGGGGATTGTGGTTGGTGAGGAAACGCTTCCTCAACTTGGTTTCTTGTTCTTGGTAGCCACTACTCAGACGCTTCGGAGACGCAAATTTGTCTGCCTTTGTACTCATGACCACCCATCTGCGAGCCCTTTTATCAACAACTGAGCATGGCGTCTCCACACATGACGGGAATGCAGATCCAACAGCCTTCGCATATGAACACTCGTTACACACCTCCACACACGACCAATACGCCTAGCAAGACTTTCCCGGGACTTAAACGTCGCCTTCTAAGAGGCCTTCTCACCCTACCTCTGGAGCTAAGATTGATGATCTACGACTATGCGCTCCATCGACCGGACCTTAGCATCTTCTACTACTGCATCGAAGACGCAATGCAGCCACACGTGGACGGCGACCAGCTCCTCCTTTTCCTGCAGTGTCCCGAAATCAAGCATGATCTCCCTCTCAGACGCTTCAAGCACCACACCCTCGCCTGTCGAGACGAGAAAGCTGCCCAGGAACTACAGAAACTTGCGAGCCGTTTGTTCCACGACCCGATCACCGCCGTCTGTTTTGATTCCCGGTCTTGGCCGACAGGACTCTGTTGGGCACAAGGCATTGAAAGACTCACTTAAGGCATTTGCGGGTATTGAGAAGGCAGAGAGCTTGTTTACGTTTTGTAATGGCAGGGCGATCTTGGACATTACTGAGCCGGGAATAGCTTTTCTGAAGAAGCATCTCATGATATCAACATAGGGGTGCGAACGCCGTCAAGGATGCCAATTATGTCGCGCAGACGCAAGTAGGGCCGAAAGCAGCTTCAAAGCCTTCAAGGAGCGATTCCCAATCCACCGTCTCGCCACTTGTGAGTCTCCAACCTCAGCATGAGACGCTCGCAAAATACCGCAAGTACCCTTCTCTCCTCACTGAACGCCTCTTCGCTCGACCGCTGCGCACCAAGCCCTTCCGCTTCCTAGACCTCCCTGCAGAACTACGTGAGAAAGTGTATCGCCACTCTCTCGTACTCGACCGCGCTGTCGAGCTAGCTCGCATCTTCATCAACCGACGAAGACAACCCAGCAGACCAAACATGGCGTACCTGCATCTCGCATTGGCTTCGCTACGTCCATCTACGCTTTATCATCCTCTGCGCGAACTGCTAAGTCTACTATAAAACTACTAAGAAAACGAGTTCCGCTTCTCGCATTATTACAAAGGCTGATATAATATGTCCTTAACGCCTTTCTACGCACGATTGGACCGGCTAGTACTAGCATACTAAGACCTTACACGATCTGCGTACCTTGGTTCGGGATAAAGGATACATACCTAGCGAGGGCTTGCGTAAGACAACGAGGAGAACTACTACCTTATCGCTAATCTGAGAAAGTCGGGCCTAGTCACTTCGAAAGAGCCGACCCGGTGTATCTGCGATGTAAGGCTGCGTTGGAAGGCGCCGGCGCACAGCGTTCACTCCATTTGACTCTAGTTCAAAGACACAGATTGAAGTTGACTTTGGTGGAGACTGGGAAGGCCGAATATGCGGACACCGGGCGTAGCCGTACGTATGGAGGTCGAGAATGCTCTTGAATCGTCATGTTTCGGGACACGGTATGGGGTCAATGTCGTGATCACTCGTCTGGGACCGCCACATCTCTATCATCTGGAAGCCTTTGGGGATGATGCTGAAGAGGCGCGGCAGGCGCTGAAGCCGTTGGCGTTGAAGCATTTCTGGGGTCAGAGTCGGTGGTGGAGATTGACGAGAAGGGCAGGTAAGAGTTGGGCCTTACACATGTTCTGAAGGAGTCCACAGCGCTGGGGTGAGGGTGTAGGAGCACAAGAGGTAAGGAGAGCAAAAAGGCAAAACGTACAGCAGCGGGTATTCCCACGTTGTCACCAACCGTAGTACTAATCGCCGGTTCGCAGCTTATGTATGGTAGAGTAGCAAGGTAGGCATATAGGGAAGGAACGGAGCGGAACCAAGTCCGCGGGTGTGGTCGAGAGGTGGTCATAGTCACCAAAATTCCCTAGCCAAAAAGTAATACTGGGAGTTATTTGGGATGCCTAGTTCTTTACGACCTATGGCCGTACTTACTGTATCGAGTAATTAAGTTGCAATATATGCCGTCACACCTGGACCGAAAAGAGCGTCCAAAAAGGCAAGGCCTTGAACTCTGTCAGCTGGAACGTGGCATCTCTCATACACCGATTCATCTACGTTCGCATCCCTCATCCCCGAACTTCGCAGAAGTGACGGGTACACAGTGCAAGTTGCTCGACAGTCATGGATCGTCATCCCAGTGCCGCGTGCCTGAGTCTTGGAGACGACCCGTGGTACTCTTCTCGCCGGCAAGCTCAGCTCATGTCATCTCACGCACACCCTTCTTCCTAGTGCATATCCTCATTCTCAGCTAGCATTTACAGCCCGCGAGCCGCCCTTTGAGCGGCCGACAAATGGAGCCATCCCGACGGACACAAAATCGAGTACTCGTTACCCGACTTATCCTTGCGAAGCACCTGCACCATCGCCGAAGGCTTGAAACCTTCCATCGAAGGGAGAGGGTGCTGAGGCTGATGCCGCGCTTCGTCTGCCGGGCATCTGAACGTCCAGGATTGACTCTAGGCTCTCAAGCAGATCCGAACTGGCAAGCTTTCGCAGTTTACCTACGTGTTCGGTGCAGAGGAAGCTGATGCTGGGTGCTTCAAGCGTCTACATACCAGACCATTCTCTAGCTCGGGGATTTGGATAAGGCTTAGGAGGGTCGAGCCGTCCATTTGCTGATCGCACTTTACGTCGCTCCAGGAATATGATGCTGTGCATGGATCGTATAGTGTAAGTTCGTACACCATGTCTCTAAGATTCGGTGGCAGCGTAAGGAGACGGCATGTAGCCTGCGCAACAACGTTGTTCTCCGTAGCTGCGGCAGTGGCAGTACCAGCTGTACTTCTTGATACCTGAGGCCATGGAAGCATATTCGCGGTGAATTCGTTATGCCCTGAGGTCGTGGATGCGGAGGCCGGAGTTTGCGGTCGGTGATGCATGCGAGACGATTTAAGGCACGTAAGTGGTGTATATATAAAGAGAGAGAGTCGTACTTCTCCACGTCCAGCAGACACATCAACTTTATACGACAGTCCGGTTTGCGGATCTGCACATATGCAGTGTTCCCTGCCTAACCATAGTTGCTCCAAGAACCGACCGTGTTCCAGGGCCCTGCGATACACCATTCCAGTCCCACGCAGTCGGAGATACGCCACGCCCAATCCTCCATTGCCTCCATCGCCGTATTGACCGCCCGGACTGCCATGTCCCAGAACACGGTTCAGCAGCCAACCCTGCCCTCGCCGGACAACCTAGCGAGCGTCTACAACCCTTGGACCGCCGTGTCACTTCTCCGCTTCTGAGGCCATTTAGGCATGATAACATTCAACAATACCTCGTCTTCGCCTCTGCCTCTGCCTTTCCAGGGACACTCGAACTGCCTGAGCATTGTGCGAAGATTCGGAAACCCCTTCTAGGGAAGAGTAAACTGTGTCATCCCAGAACACAGCTTGAATGCGCGCTCGGAGATCCAAGTGGACATCGGTCACCGAGTCGATCAGCTCCTGACTAGCAAGTTTTTGTACCTCGTCGACATCCTTTAGGTCCCGGAAGACCACGGTTTTGTGCTTGAATGTCATTCTGCCGAAGTCACTTGTGAGGGCAGGACATCGTAGGAGCTCGAGCAGTATTCTCGCATCAACGTCCGGCCAACCTATCTGGCTATCTGGCTATCTGGCCGCCGCGGGGGTAATGCGGGTCCGGCTCTGGTAGCAAAAGTGCGTAGTCGTAGATCAACCTCCTGAGCTCAAGAGGTAGCGTAAGGAGACGACGTTCAAGGCCCGGGGAAGCACTGGTAAGCGGATTGGCCTTATGTGGAGATGCCATGCTCGGCGGTTGGAAGATGGCTGTGGAGAGTATTATCGATAGAGGGATTCGAAGATGTGCAAAGGAAGATTGATTTGCAGCCCCAAAGCGCCTAAGCGAATCCAGGTAGGACTGTAGGACTGTAGGTGTTGGCTACCAAAGAAGTGATTCCCAGCTGAGGAAGCGTTTCCTTACCAACCAAGGCAGGATAGAAGTACGTGTTTGGGTTGGCAGGGGATCGTACTTCTCCATGGCAAGCCGACACATACTTCGCGGCTCGCCGGCTCGGCGTGGATTCGACGTCGTAGATGTGGTCGCCTGCGCCTCGGCTTGTCACCAGGACCGGTCTGATCTCCGAACGTCATCACGTACTCCTCTACTTCAGCACCGCCGCCTCCGGCAGGTCTTCGCAGAGGAAGGACAACGTAGTGGTGTGTCCTCAGCTTCCTTCTCAAAGGTCTCATCTTGGTATGGTGGATCCATCATCCGCCATAAAGCTAGTCACCTGTCTCATATCGAAGACGGTGTCGACTTTCGTATGCCATGCTTTCTCCAGCAGCTTCGATTGTGGCCTACCTTACGCTTGCCTCTACCTTACCTACCGATCCCTTCCTTTGCAAAAGCATTCCTCCCGCGATTTTACCGATTTTGCCTCCAGGCAAGCGTGGCTCTAGCAGTCTAGATGTATCGCTCTCTCGAGGCTTCTAGCAGATTACCGAGAGGCATGCTCACTGCCCAAATGCCTGCCAAGGGCTGTCATACCGTCGTTTCTCGGCCCTCTGGAGTGGCGGGGAGATTGTGTGTAGCGTACTCCGGACCTCTGCAGCGGCCTTGCTGGTCGGCGTTTTCCTTGTTAGGTGTGAGAAGTTCAGTAACTATATGCCTTGAGGGGATCAGATCCGCGAAAGTGGAAGGTCGTGGCAGGCCAGGTCCTCTGCACATACGCCTCGCCATTGGACAAACATGGTGATCGCTCAGCGCCGCACCTCGAGCAAACTATGCCATCTTCTATGAGGGGGCGATAGGACGTCCTAAAGTAAGCATACAATGGCAACAGAGCGGATGTGGCGAGCGAAAGCCTGGTCTGAATCAGGACGATTAGCTGATAAGCTTCATGTAGATAGATACCTATGTAGTCTATGCACTGGAGGTACTGCATAATCAGCCTGGAAATACATAACTTCATGCAAAAGAACCTACGCTATCCCTTGCCCTTCCCTCCACCCTCCAAATGCCTAATCAGATCTTCTATCGTCACCACCTTCAACCCGTACTTTCTCGCAAACTCTATACACCCATCCCTTCTCATCATCCCAAACCCTGCCCCCATCTCCGCCGTGCCTACCATTTCCTCCCCGTCTTCTACTAGCTCGGCGATGACACCAACGGGTTCCTTGCCAGCTAATCGACAGAAATCTACCGCGGCCTCCGTATGTCCCGCCCTAGCTCTCACACCGCCCTCTCTAGCCTGAAGCGGCACCACATGCCCGGGTCTGCGAAACCAATCTTTCTCTGCTTTTGGGTCCGCGAGCAATTGGCAGGTGTGGCTGCGATCTTGCGCTGAGATGCCCGTCGTCACGCCCGCGCTAGCGTCTATGGTTATCGTGTAAGCCGTGCGATTGGGATCGAGGTTGTGTCCCACCATCTGCGGGAGCTCGAGTTTTGCGGCCGTGGAGGGTGTCAGCGGGGCGCAGAGGTAGCCAGAGGTGTGGCGGATGAGGAAGGCGGACTTGGCAGGGGTGAAGTCTGAGGCGGCGATGATGAGGTCGCCTTCGTTTTCGCGGTGGGGGGAGTCCAGGACTACTAGGAATTCGCCGCGTCCTACAATCTGTCTGTCAGGAAGAATCCATTTCCACGCTGATGCTGGCTTTGGGCGTACCAAAAGCCTCAATGGCGTCTGGTATGCTGTCAAAGGACATGTCGCCGTTCGTCGTCGCCATTGCGACCTCCAAGGCCAACTCGCTCTTCGATGCTGACTCTTCACTTGTCGCCGACTACGGAGTGGGCTGGCGTCGCGTGCGGAGGGGTTTCTTCGAGACCGGTATGTTCCCAGGCTCAAGGAGGCAGCGAAAAGCGCGAGAAGTGCTCGTCGACCGCAACGCTATGTCTGACCAGGGCTGCGATATGCGACATCTTGGGAGTCATTGCGATCACATTCAGATGCTTAAAAAGCTACAGTGGGGTCATCACAGTGGGAGGATCTGATCTCGGTTCGGCAAGCCGACCGAATCGCCGGTCCCGTCCCTTCCATGACCCATCGACGAGTCGTCTCCTCCCTCAGGTTTCCTCTCCATCGTCCAGGCTCCTCTTCTATGAACGACTCTGAATCTGCCCACGGCTCGTCCCTGCGCAGGCCTCGCCGAACAATGCCAAGCCCACTCGGTGACGACAAGCTCATGAGCTTCGCTGTCAACGAAGAGGGAGAGCTTTCACCAAATTGCAGCAGCCGATCTTGGGGTGACCGCCAGCATGCCATCTAACTCGAGTCTCGTGGTGGACCTGACGTCGCCGTGCTTCCTTCTCGCGATCGTCTTGACAAGACTGTCGCTTTATGGCTGGAGTTAGCACTACGTCAAGCTCGACCATGTCTCAACAGTCCATACCATCAAAAGCGATACGCCGAGGACTCATAGACCATTCCAAGTGTCACTGTTGCTCTTATGCAAGCCGAGATCAAGAGAAAGCACGACAGCGCCTGCCCAAGTTCTTCGTTGTGATCACTGCGTCACTGCGGGAGAGACACCACTGCGCGTTCCAAGGGCCGCTCGATGTATCATCATACATCGGTTCGCTCAGAATCTCTACAGCGAGCTTAAATCGTAACGAACGGAGAGCCATGAACGAAACGCATCCGAGACTCATAGCGCTTCCTCGTAGGCCGTTCAGTTCTCATCGTAGTGTTTCTTATTCTTTCCTAACCATCCTCTACACGACTGACTACTATTCCTCAAGTACGAAACGCTCGCAACCATCTACCATACCCGGGTACTTTGCAGCCCTCCGCTAGCATACACGCCAGAATTCTCAAGCGCCAGAGGAGCGCACCCGCATTGCGAGTAGAGATCGGCTATAAGCGAAACATGAAGAAGGAGATGAAGAAGCTGCGAACTTCTCCCGCGCGGCATCCAGATCATTTTGATATGTCGTTGTTACTCAATGTCACGCTACTCATCCACCGCTTCGTCGCATACGTCTGCATCAATATCCCCAGCCTCGCGGTTGTGCCTCTGATCGCGATACATGGAAGGGTCCAGGTACACCAGCTCGGATAGCATGTCGCCGCTCGTTAGGGCCAGTGTCAAGCAACTCGACGAGCTAGTCACCAAGAAAAGCAGGCTTCACCGCCGCTGCACGCAGCACCACGCAGATTTACTCCCGCAAGAAGTGACACGCAGCACCACGCAGATCTACTCCCGCAAGATCGACATCGACATCGTCCACTGCCTCTCTTCTCCAGGCTGTACCGCCGAGCGCATTGGTGGCGACGTTAGAGCATCTCGCCATGTTCAAGGAGCTTAAGGGAACCTTTCGAGTCTGATCAGATCGGCTCCAGCGCTATGGCGTATAAGCGTGATCCTATGCGATCAGGGCGTTTGTGCTCGTTGGGGCGTAATCTGTCCAGTGCGAACGCGGAGCAGACGTACAAGTCACAGTGGTTGGAACAGAACTTGGATGATTCGGCGATGTCATGTGGAGGATGTCACTTGAGCAGTCAGAAAGTTGTGAAGGCTGTCTGACATCGGCGGGATGCATATGATCTCAGGAACCTGTCGTGGTGACGCATGTCCTGGGAGTCCTATTTGTGAGATCAGCGAGCAATGTGGACATCTGAGATGGATAGCATTTGGGTAGCATACATTGATTACTAGTCGCTACTGTCTCGCTAGTGACAGGCTCCCTGCATATCCTGCTGTCCACCTTGTGTACTCTACAACGGCCACTGTGCCTGTAACTCCAAACAACGATTCTCCGTGAGACTGTGGGTATCTACACTGTATTAGCTGTGCAACTTGCCGTCGGTAGTCATGGTGAAGTAGATCTCACCATTTGCAAAATCATCAAACAAGCGACGGCATATCCTCAGTCTCTCGCGCTTCCCGTGCACTACTCCTTCTCGTACTCCGGCTATGCCTCTCATCCCTCACACTCTGCGATCTCCCAAGCTCCGTCTCGTCCCCCTCCAACACCACCGACGCCGCTCGGCTGCCTGGTTGACTCCTGTAAGCCCTGGCCCTTGACCCAAGGTGCTTCATGTAGTCTCCCTCTCGATCAGGTGAGTTCTGGCGGGAGTTCGTTCGTGAAGTTGGCCGAGAGTTCGAAGGAGTAGTACGGCGTGAGATAGCTTCCTCTCGCTCTGGCTTCTTCTCGTCACGTTCCTGAGCCAGGCCCTTGGCGAATGGTGACTTCGACCGTATCTGCTTGCCATATCTGTAGAAAACGAACACTGGTATCGCAACCACGACTGCAATGACGGAGAGAATAACGCTGGGGATGGCGAGCGTCCATTTCGTACCCGGCATGATATTGCGGTAGAATGGTGCGGCAAAGAGAGCAGCGATACCAGCCAAGAAGTCTCTGCAGAAGCCATTTCCACCTGTAGCGGACGCAGAAAAGGATCCATAGGCCGCAACCATATAATCGATGGTAGCCATGTAGATGGCGAAGTTGGCGATGCCAATGAGGACGACGAAGAGGAGTGGAGCGATCCATGAGTGGGGACCCATTGAGTCAGGGCCCAGGGAGGTGAATGCGAAGCCAAAGAGGCCTATCGCCTCAAGTGGAACAAGCCAAAGCAGAAGCCATAGTCTCCGTTCTGGGCCGCCATCCAGTCGGGACTCCTCTCGTACGATAGGATCATCGGGCGAGGCTCGAGGCTTCTCCATGGATTTGCGTTGGAGTTTGTAGTCCCATGCGTACAGTGCGTAGGCAATGAAGTAGCCGATTAACAGGGAGATGAAAGCGAGGCCGGTGGTGACATATGTGAAGCCCCATTTCCCGAGGACCAGGCCGAAGGATTCCAGGCCGATGAAGATTAACATGTCGCTGAAACCGGAGAGCAGGGAGAGGAAACCGACGATAGGCTCTGTGAGGAGGAACTTGTAGGGGCGCCACATGAGTTCGCAACACTCCTTCCAGTCCAATCGTTTCCTCAATGAGGTACCCTTGAACTCCTCCGTGCTGTAAACGTCACCAAATCCTTGTTTCCTCATCCGTTTGGCTAGCTTGGTGAGGATGATAGACGATCTTGTCTCCGGAACGACGATAAAGTGGATGATCTGAGCGACGATGCCGAAGATGAGCGAGATCCAGAATACCCATCGCCACTCAAGGTACTGTGTAATGAAGCCTCCAAAGATGGGAGCAACGACCGAGCCAGCAACGGAGGAGAATACAACGAAGGCAACGGCGTATTGTTGATCCTCTGGCTCCCACATGTCTGCTACCATGCCCAAAGTCACTGAGCCACCAGCAGAGGACAGACCACCGAGAAAACGAAAGGCAAAGACCATCCAGTAGTTCGTGGCGAGAGCGCAAGGAATCTGCCACAAGTTCACCAACCCCAAGCTTCCCTGCAGCACCTTCTTTCGCCCTATCTCCTCTGACCAAGGCGCCCAGAGCTCACAGCCGAACGCATACATGACCAGGAAGATCATCTGGCCGAGGCGGGCTGTGAAGTGACCAATACCGAAGTCCTCCACCATCCCAGGCACCGCATTAGCGTAGATGGCAGCATTAAAGTTCATGCTGATCTGCACAATGAAGATGCTGGTGAGAATGGCCCATTTCTTCTGGTCGCTGAAGCCGAAGCCGAGGTGATGGTATGCCGCTATATCTGTGAGTTCGCGGGCTCCAGGGTGAAGGCCCCCATTTGCGGCGAAACGAAGGTCTGTGAGTTTGATGCCCTCGAATTCATCGTCTTGTCCCGCTACGGGGGCAACAGGGTTGTTGGAGAGGGTGCCTCCATTACTGTTGGTGAAGTCGGACCAGTTTATCCGCTTCTTGCGCTTGCGTCCGACCTCTTCCTGGCTGACGCGAGGAAGCGCCTTGCCCGAGGAGTCGACATCATCTAGCTGGTGAGCTTCGGGCAGCTCGGACGAAGAGCGCTTGGGCTCCTTGTCCGGATCGTCCATGACTAGACTCTTCGCGGTATGGTGAGTATGCTTGAGTCGTTGGTATGCCTTGAACGTATCGTTGGGAGTGTAGGAGTAGTTGATATCTTTCGTTTTTGCAGTTGGGATGAAAGATGTGGGTGAAAAGATGGGGCAGCGAAGGGTTTGCATTTTACTTATAGCTGTGTGCCCATGAGGATTGGTCTTGCGCGCGTGATCTCCTATCATCCATGGTACAGTGTGGTGGATTTAGTACCAGAGCCTTGGTAGTGGTAGAAGCCAATTGCGATGGAAGCTTGGCGTGGCGTTGGTGAGGCTCCCACGATCATCCAGATTGACAGCAAACACGAACGGCCGTCATCTGCAATCTTCTGAGTCTATGTTGACACTTCGCAAAGGCACCCAGACGCATGGAATAGAGCACAGCAGGCCAGATGGACGTTGTTCGTACGGTCCGATGTGGTATAAGGTTTCCCAGCCAGCAGAGTCTCCACGAACAGGTAAAACCGCGCTATACCCTACAACGTACTGTGTTGACATCACGACAAGAGCGCCCGCTCTATCCCTGAGCTGTTGGTGGAGTTCACGCCAGCTAAAAGTATCTGTAACCTCTTCACATTCGCCACACCATCCGCGTACCTCGCCTAACAGGCCTGGATCGAGCTCTTGACGTTTCCCCGGATCTCACCTAGAACGATGGCACGCTGGATCTACTGACCAAAGAGCTGTCTAAGTGAAAGGCCAGGTCGCGCTCCTTGAAGCTGCCAGGTCGGCCATCCGACCAGGTTCCGATGCCGCACTGCCGGAGAACACCTTTGCAAAACCCACCAAGACACCAGCAGAAAAGACTGTCCGGCAGGTACAGACCTTGAGAACGAGCCTTGAGTGCGTACTGCCGTCATATAGACCAGTACACGGCACGCTCCATCGTTTGGAGAGTCGGTTCCAGTGACCTAAGTTCGCCGGCATTCTTTTCCAAGATCCGTAGCCGTCTCGGTCTCGGCCAGCACACAAGCAGCAGCAGATGAAGCCATTGCATTGTCACTCTACAGCAAAGCAAATTACACCCTCTAATCTTCGGATATGTCGGTGGTCCAGTAACCCGCATCAGGGATCCACCAAGCTCGCGGCCCTTCTCTACAAGATGCGTCCTGAGCGCTGTTGAAACGTGATTCGCATGTTGTTGCAACGAGTGGATGCGACGACTTCGAGGACGCGGAACGGCCTGTTGTATTCGTACAACAGCGGAGAAGGTAACCAGAGCAATGAAGGCAGGACTATCACAATTGAAGAAGGTACGAAACTTCTCGCTTTCCTCACCCGTCCTCCGTCCCGTCGCTATCTCTTCTCGGCAGTCACACGTCAAGGTGGTTGGTCTAGAGTCACTGCTTGCTCGGTCCATAGAGTCACTGGTGCTTTGGTGGAGACGCCATGAATGAGACGCCGAAACGCCCTCCCTCCTACTTAGTCTCGAATACCCGCTCTTAGAGGAACGTCTCCGGTAGCACGGCGCCCGCCTGAAAAGCGACGTTTCTCGATTTTATGTAAGGAGGCCGCACCGTTCGCTGCTCAGCAGTACCGTGCCTGTTCAGCTGGATCCTTCTAGGGTCAATCCGGGATAGCTTATACGAGCTCGTCTCCTCCGGCGTAGCACGATAGCTGTGTGTCGCCAGGTAGTCGATGGAGCTAACATGACGTGAACATCGGTGTAATAACCAGTTCGTCCGTCAAGCATAGCCCGTCCTCAGTCACCAAGCGACAGTCGGATGCGCTCATGCACCCTCGTGCAAGTAAGTGCGAGTATATCTTCGTAGGACGCCGTTGTCGCCTCAAGTGCAGCCTCCTTGAACATCTTCTCGAGCTCGAGTGCGACCCCCTTAGTGGAGACTACGACTCGACAGCTGCGTTTTCGGGTGACATCCAAGGCCATGATCACCATCGGCTTGATCCAATCCAAATCTTCGGAATCTTGCTTACTCCTGATATG
>JAKLLW010000491.1:0-31975 GCA_022814695.1 Neocatenulostroma microsporum
GAAGACAACCTGGAGGCTGGAGAGATGCTGAGGACGGTGTTGAAGGCCTACAAGCATGCCATCTACTTTGAGCTGCCCATGCACCTGCGGTCGCATCAGGCGATGGTGGATTGGTGCACGCTGTTCTTGCGAGTCGTCGCCAAGGACCCGCCAGCATGCAGTATGCTCGAGGATTTGGACGAGAGGGAGCTGAATCATTGGTGGAAGTGCAAGAAGTGGGCGTACGTCAACCTCAACCGGCTTTTCGTGCGCTACGGCAACCCGGCGAGCCTGCAAAAAGGCAACGGCGAGGACTACACCGAGGTGGCCAAGTTCTTCATCTCGACCTTTGCGCCGGAGATCCTCAAGGGTTATCTACAGCAGATCGAGAAGTGGGTGCAGAAGCAGGTGTGGCTGAGCAAGCCTTGCTTATCCTACACATTGACCTTCATGGACGAATGCGTCAAGCCGAAGCAGATGTGGGACAACCTCAAACCGCACATGCCCATTCTAATACGGCATCTCGTCTTTCCAGTGCTCTGCCAGTCTGATGAGGACGTTGAACAGTTCGACGACGAGCCAGCGGAGTACCTTCACCGGAAGCTGAACTTCTACGAAGAAGTCTCGGCACCAGATGTGGCGGCCACCAACTTCCTCGTTACACTCACCAAGGCGCGGAGAAAGCAGACCTTTGAAGTACTGACGTTCATTAACGAGATCGTCAACACATACGAGGCTGCTCCTGACGACCAAAAGAATCCGCGGGAGAAGGAGGGTGCTTTGCGCATGATCGGAACACTCGCAAACGTCATCCTGGGCAAGAAGAGTCCTATCGCAGACCAAGTCGAGTACTTCTTCGTGCGGCATGTATTTCCAGAGTTCCGGAGTCCGCACGGTTTCCTACGTGCACGCGCATGCGACACACTGGAGAAGTTTGAGTCGCTCGACTTCAAGGATCCAAACAACCTTACTATAATATACAGGAACATCCTCGAGTCCATGGCGGACGACTGTCTGCCTGTGCGGGTTGAAGCTGCCCTTGCACTACAACCGCTGATACGGCATGACCCGATCAGGGTGATGATGCAGCAGAACATTCCGCAGATCATGCAGCAGCTGCTTAAACTCGCGAACGAAGTGGACGTCGATGCGCTTGCGAATGTTATGGAGGACTTTGTGGAAGTGTTTGCGCCTGAGCTGACCCCCTTCGCTGTTGCGCTTAGCGAGCAGTTGCGAGACACGTACGTCCGCATCGTGAAAGAGCTCATCGAGCGTAACAGCTCGAGAGACGCGGATGAAGGCTACGGCGACTTCCTGGACGATAAAAGTATTACCGCTCTGGGTGTCCTGCAGACCATTGGGACTCTGATCCTTACACTGGAAAGCACTCCGGACGTCCTTGCGCATCTGGAGACCATTCTCATGCCCGTCATCCAAATCACGTTGGAACACAAGCTGTACGACCTCTACAACGAAGTCTTCGAGATCATCGACAGCTGCACATTCGCTGCCAAAGTCATCACACCCACCATGTGGCAAGCCTTCGAACTCATTCACCAGACCTTCAAGTCCGGCGCTGAGCTGTACCTGGAGGATATGTTGCCTGCTTTGGAGAACTTTGTCAACTACGGCTGGCAAGCTCTACTGGAGAATCGAGCTTACCTTGACGCCATCGTGGACATGGTCCGCACTATCTTCAGAGATGAGAAAGTTGGTGGCGTGGACAGGATCTGTGGGTGCAAGTTAGCGGAGATTCTGATGCTGAACTTGAGAGGTGGCATTGACGACAAGATCCCGGAGTTCGTTTCATTGGCGATGACTATCCTGACGAATGAGGAGTTGAAGGTGAAGAGCTATCGGATACATCTCATGGAGATGGTGGTAAACGCTATCTACTACAACCCGCGGCTAGGCCTGGGCGTGCTGGAGGCGAATGGCTGGACAAACAAGTTTTTCAGCATGTGGTTCGGCAGTATTGACTCTTTCACCAGAGTGCATGACAAGAAACTGTCGATTGGCGCTATTACCGCTCTTCTCACGCTTAGAGGGCAGGAGGTACCGCAGAGCGTGCAGCAAGGGTGGCCTAGGTTACTACAAGGCATCGTACGCCTGTTTCAAACGCTTCCATCAGCGGTGAAGAACCGGGAGGAGGCGCAGCGGGAAGAGGACTTCGGGCTCGGTGGCGATTATGATGACGATGACGAAGAAGATGAAGGCGAGTGGGAGGGTGAAGATTGGGAGCATGAGGAGGAAGCTGAGACGACGGATGTCAAGGATGAGAGTACGGCGTACCTGGACTTCCTTAGCCAGCAGGCGGAGAAGTTCAATAGTGTGGTCGGGCAGGATGAGGGTGATGATGAGTTGGAGGAGGAGAGTTTGCTGGAGACGCCGTTGGACAATATGGAGCCTTATGGGTTGTTCAAAACGGCTCTGCAGTGTAAGTCTGCCCGCCACCCATTTCTTAATGAGCCATAGCTAACGCATTACGCAGCTATGTCCGAACAAGACCCACAGCTCTACAACCAACTTACCGGCAACTTGTCGCCCGAGGAGCAGCAGATCATCAAAGCTGCCATCGAGCAAGCGGACAAAGTCGCGAATGATCTGGCGAACGCGCAGGTGGCGATTGCGGCGCAAGGGGATGCTGCAGGTACTGTGCCGCAGACCAATGGCGCTAGCTGAGCTCCTTCATCTTCTGAACCTGGACCGAACCGGACCGACTGCATATTGTTATACGCCACACGACTGATAGATACCCCAAAACGATGCTGACGTTGATACGTCTGTTATTTAACGAAGGAGAGCCAGAAGAAGAGTATGAGGCGGAGGATGGGCAGGCGCTAAGGATGAGACGAAGCTTGCAGAGGCAGAGCCGTGGCGTTGAGGAAGGCTGGAGAGATGGAGAGACGGCGGAGAGTAGTTACGAAGAGCACGAAGTCACTGTTTTTAGCGATGGGTGCTGTAGCATCATCAAGCTAAGTGGCAGCCACCGCTGCGCCTTCCAATCATCCTGCGTCATATTCGGTGTTTGTATTCTCTCGCATTGACCATAGTCACATTCTTTCTATCGAGAAGTGCTGAAACAGCGAAGCTCTCCCTGAAGTGGTCCAGGGCATAGAGGGCCAGCCAGAGTGCTTCATTTGCGAACCATGGGCCTGCACGATGACGATGGGACACCGTACAAGATGATCGGATATAATTTGCAGTGGACGGCGAGGATGTTGGCACCCTGATTCGTAGGTAGGTACGTTAACATAGCTATCTAACGTAGCTTGGTATTAGAAGTACACTCGTTCGCTCATTCTGGTTCTCATTCTCATGCCGTGAGTATTCATACCGCTGCACCTTGCAGCTTTTGGTCTCTGTTCGCCATAAGCCAACTCGTAGAAGTCATGGCCGTTCGTTCCTTTCTCCGTAAAGCAATCTTCAGAGCGCAGGGCATGCCATGCACCATATCGCAGTTGTCGTGATGCAGATGATGTCGTTGCTTACAACTCAGCCTTGGCGCTGTGTGCGGAAGCCTTTGCGGCATCAGAGGAAGCCTTGGCACTCTCCGAGACGTCCTTCATGGCGGAGCTGGCGGCAGAAGCAGCGTTGCCGCCGTGCTTCGAGGCTGAGGAGCTAGCGCTGGAGGAAGACTTGGAGGCGATGGATGAGAGGCTGGACGCTGAAGAGCTGGCCACGGAAGAGAGGCTGGATGCCGAAGAGCTAGCGGCAACAGACGCAGAGCTCAAGCTGGCCTTTGCGCTTTCGCCAGCCATGCCGATCTGGTTCAGAGCGTAGTCCCAGTAGCCGCGGGCCTGGCTGTAGAGATCGCCAGTAGCCTGAGCGAAGGTGTTGCCGGCGGAAGTGGTAGCAGCACCGAGGTAGCTGGAGGCGGAAGAAGCGGAGTTGCCACTGGCCATCGAGGCGTAGTGCTTGCGAGCCAAAGCGACAAGCTCGTTGCGCTTGCTACCTTGAGGGACCTTGACGCCGTTCTCATCGCACCACTGCTTGATCCGGCTGTCGCTCCAGCTGTCAAGAAGCGAGTCGCTGAGCGACTGCTGAGCACCGGAGGCCGAGGCGGACATAGACGAGGCCGAAGCAGAAGCGTGATCCGAGGCGACCTTGGCGTTCCGGCGGATGGACGCAATCAACTTGTCGCGGCTGCTTGGCTGCGGGTTCGGGATGCCACGCTCGTCGAGCCATTGCTTGAGGTCAGAGTCGGACCAGGATTGGTAGATCCAGTCACCCGGGTAGTTGGCAGTCTCGCCAGCCTTGTTCGCCGCGGACTGGTAGTTCGAGCGTACAGTGTGGAGAAGCGAGTCACGAGTGCGAGGGGTCGGGTTCGGGATGCCGTGGTAGTCCAGGAAAGCCTTGAGCTGAGACTCAGTCCAGCTACGGCACGTTAGCAAATGTCATGATCATAAGAGTCTCGGAGCATACGTACGAATCGAAGATCCAGTCGTGCACATTGCTGTACGCGTGGTTGGCGCTGTCCGCAGTGCCCTTCCAGTACGACTGCACCTGGGATAGGAGGCTGTCCTTGTTCTTTTCCGTGCCCTTCTTCACCTGCTGGCCTTGCGATGAGATGTAGTTGGACAGCTGGTGGGTGTCCCAGCTGTTGTACGGCTTGACAACGTTGTCATCCCAGTTCTTCTCGACCAGGTTCTGCAGGTCCTTGCGGTCTGATGGGGTAGGGTACGGGATGTCGTGGTCGGAAAGCCAGCGCTCTAGCTCAGTCTCGTGCCACTTGTTGTAGGCTGTACGGCCTCAAGATCAGTCAGCCTACGTGCTTTCTTCTCCTCAAACAGCATGTAACTTCGATGAGCGCAGTGAGCGAACCCGCGCGTCGTTCAGGACGTGTAGTCCAGCACAAACGCGTAGCTATCGTCAACCTCTCTGCAGTGCTTGACCCAGACCTCAGACCTCGCGTCCGATCATGACTGTCTTCGCCGTGCGCTCGCTCTGTGATTCTAGAAGGTAGAATGGGGATCAATGATACGTACCAGCTCCGCTGAAGACATTACCAGCAACGGAGGTCGCCAGCAAGGCAACGGCGGTGAAGGCGAACTTCATCACGTTCGTATGTGATTTGGTTTGGTGTGGTTTCGAACTTCAGTGTGGTCGGGGTTGATGCAGAAGGTTCTGAAGCCGTTGTTGTCAAGGTTTGAGGAGGTAGAAGTAGCAGAGACGTGGCTGCCACACGCAAAAACGAGGAAAACAGTTCACTCACAATGACGTGCCAAAACGCGGAGGAGCTGGTCAGAGCTCCACCAAGGCACATCCTTGGCGGCAGCGGTCATGTGGCGCAATTCACAATACAGCCAGCGCCCAGCATCCGAGCTCTGCAATAATCATACAATATGTCTTGCCTTGTCAGGCGCTTGTTAAGATCTCAGACGGGTATTTTCCCAAGCAATCGCGCTCGAAGATTGGCTTAGGCTTGGCTTACATTCAGGTGCCCTCATCATACCCTCTATGGGAGAAGGGCGAGAAGCAGCCTCTGTTGGTCAACTCGGTCTTGCATAGATCCTCTGAACGAGTCCGAGAGGTTTGGCTGAAGTTCAATAATGATATGGGAACTTAGCTGACTCGTTGTCTAACGAGTCAGCGGCCTAGGTAGGGTAGCAGTATGGACTCCTGGATATACAGCCTGGCGAGTCTCCTGAGGCGGTAGTTGTATCGGTGCTCGTAGGTCTGATGTGAGTAAGATTCTTGGACTTGATTGATGTGTGATCGTATGTTGTTCCACCGTAGCGTACTATTACCTGTACGACAGCATGACAGGCGACCTCTCCTGCCGACATTGCTTGGTTCGTGCTCGTGAACGTTACATCGAATGTTCTGTCCTTGATCTGGACACTTGAATGGTTATGCTGGAAATGTCGAATTCACTTGTGTTTCCACTAGCGGCCGGTTTAGCGGCGATGCATATAAAACGCAGCTGCCACCCCCAGCATCCGCCAGCGACTGCACCGCCTCCTGTGTCTGGTCTTCGATCTTCGCCCTTGAAAGACTGGAGTACTGCAATCGAGCTCAACGCAACGTCCCAACTGCCGCGCTGAGAACCCGAGACAGTCATTGCACTCATTGCACTGCTGTTCCCACGCCACAATGTCGGCAACCACCGCCGTCCTCGCCACGACCGAATTGCTAGAGCACATACTCGCCCATCTTGACCTTGGCGACATCATCGCCTTCCGACTCGTTAGCGGCCAATGGCATGACACCATCAAAGACACCAAGTACATACCACTCAAACAAGCACTCTTCTTCCTCCCGCTCAAGCAGTACGATACCCTGAAATGGGTCCAAACAGACCGTCGCTGCATCCCAAAGATCGTCGCCTTCCCGCAACCTCCGCCAAGTCAGCTTCCCGGGTTCTACGGCTACCCGGTCGTGACCCTCCATGCCGCGTTGGAACTCGACAAGCACGTCAACTCATACTACGACGAGCAAGCCAGCTTGAACTTCAGCCTACCTTACTCCATCATCCAAAGCAATGCTTTGAGTCCCACGAGTCCTCGTTGGGAGGCCATGCAGGCTTTCATCACACAGCCACCCTGCTACGACATCGTGATGACCGCACCAAGGTACACGCGACGGACCGTGAAGGTCTCGTCGGGTGTCGTGCTCGGAGATCTCTGCAATGCGGTGCAGGAAATGCGGAGGACTCTTAAGGAGACTGGGAGGAACTGGGATGAGGTCAGGGAGGTACATGTGGAGGTTGTTGGGTGCGTGCATGAGAGCTCGAAGTGGGTTGAGAAGGCTAGCTTCGCTGCGCGCGCCGTGTGGTGATGGTCCCAGATGGAGCAAGCTGGCCAGCCGAGGTTTGATGATGCGACAGACTCGGCCGGCATGTTGGGGAGCATGGTGATTTGAACCGAGGAGTTCAGGAGTTGCTTCGTGCTTTTGTTGCATGCCCTGCGTAGCGCTTTACTCACCTACCCTGCGTTATCCTTTTCGTGAAGAGGGCCGACACATGCATCACAAGGATCGAGCACTTTCGGGCATGTCCTGTGCTTGGTCTTGTTAATTGTCAATAGCAAACATTATCCGGATACACAGTCTATCATTCATGGCGCCGGTAGAACAGCTCGATATCAGTGACCCGCGATGAGCGACTCAGTAGACCAACAGTCGCCAGAAAGCCAAGATCCTGATTGTGAGAACAGAGCTCATGAGAGTGTTCCGCCCACACCACAAGAGCCTGATAGACGCACTACTTTGGGCAACTCACGCACTCCTCGTGGAGACACTATGGGCTCGCCCGTTCAGTCCCGTGCATTGGCCTCAGCAAACTGGAGAGCGCCGTCTCCGTCAAAGCACGGTTCAGCATTTCCTATGCCTGCACCCGCACCCAAGGTATCGTCGGCCGACGCGAGCGATCAATCCAACAGACCCTGGACGGAGAAGAAAAGCAGTTGCTACAAATGGCCGCAAGGCAAGTGCGAGAAAGAAGAAGCTGACTGCCACTTAGGAGCCGCTCACGAACTCTTCCCAAACATCGTCGAGCGCTCTGATCTACTGGGGAGTAAGACGGTGACCTGTCACCATTGGATGAACGAAGGGAACTGTTACTGGCCTGACGACGTCTGCGGATTCGCTCATGAGGTCTCGCCCGAGGCTGACGAGAAGGTGATCAAACGGAAGCGAGAGGTCCAGAAGGCAGTGGATGATCCTCCGTATTTCGCCAAGCTGGCCTTTGTGTGCAAATGGTGCCTAGAGGAGTTTAGAGAGCATGCGGAGGTGAAGCGGCATTGTCATGGTGGATCGGGAGGTTGTAACAAGATGCCTGTGGCGCCACCTCCTCCTGCTGCTACTCGCAGACAATCCTCGGTTGGAGTAGCACGAAGTCCGCCTCATGGGTCCATGGAAGGATTGTCAGACGCGGAGAGCGACCATGACCAAGAATCCGAAGCAGAGGACGCACCAGATGAGGACCAGGGAGGAGTACCAGTGAGTGGCTCGCCACACGGTAGTGACTCCAGCGGCGAGGCTAGTAGCGAGGATGAGTTTTAGAGGGCGATCAAAGAGGCGACCGGTATGAAGAATAGCTAACCTTGGGTGACGATGACTCTCCGTGTCTTGGATTGGGGTTGAGCCTGCTGTATGGGCTGTTGTGCGCTTGAGAAAAGTCCAGAGATCCGAGGTGATTTCTCAGCTTTATCTAGCACGGTACCAATGTCAGGAGGAGCTTGTCGCATAGGTCTTTAAGGCGATCGCAGAGCTTTACTCAGTAGGACAGATACGCCAAGCGGCAGTGGACTCCCTCATTGAGTCTTGAGGAATGGGAGCTTCCCATCCATACAGATCATATCACGACCACCTGCGGTCGGTTCCTTAGCTGTCCCGTATTGTTGAACATCAGACTTGCATTCACCATGATCGTCTCCGAACATGTGCCGCCCCACATGCGCTCCCAGAGTACGCCCGCTACACTATATACCATCACCGTGGCCACATCAAGCCAACTCCTCGGATCCAACACCCCTCTAATCAGCCCATCCTTCCTCCTCAAAGCCCGCTCAAGACACCTCTCTCCCTCATCCCACCTCACAACTTCCTTCCCTCCCTTCAGCCACCCAAACATATCGCTCTTCCCCGCATGAACGTGCCCAAAGACATGAACTCTCGGCTTTACCCTCCGGATCTCCTTCAACAAGTGCTCGCATCCTAGCGCAGCAGGAAGGTCTAAGTGGTATTTCGGCGGTGTATGCGTGACCAGTACATCTACATCCTGCGGTATCGTCTCCGACCAAGCGTCCTCGCCTCGCGGGTATTGAAATGCGAACTCCTCGCCTCCACAAGCTGGGATCTGAGGGGCGCCATGGATCCTTAGTTCCCTAGCGCCATTGTGGAATTTGAGTGTGAGGGAGGAGTGCTGGAGGTACCAGAGCCCTTTCCAATCGACCTTGCCCTCTCTGTCCGTTAGATCAAGTGTCTGTCGACTGCGAGGATCGAGGTAAGTGTCATGATTCCCAGCTATAACGACTTTGTGCTCATGTGGCAGGTTATTAAGCCAGTCGATCTGAGCTTGTAGCTCCTCTGGCGTTCCGGCATTTGTAAGATCGCCGGCGTGGATTAGGAGGTCGCCGTCTGGAATATGAGGGAATTTCAGGCAATGTGTATCGCTTAAACACACTATACGAATGGCAGGGTGTCCTGGCGTAGGCGAGGATCGCAGCAGGGAGAAAGCGAGGTCGAGGAAGCGGATGAGGGTTTTGGTGGGTTGGGTTAGGATGGTGTAGAGGAGGGTTGGTGGGTCGAAGGGGGAAGAGGGTGCTAAGAAGGCGGACATGGTTGGCGATGGCCGTAGAGGCCGGTGTTATCGTCTCGTTATCATGGTGACCTTGAAGTGAGGTTCGATAGCTTATCCTTGACATGTGAAGATCTCCCGTCGCCAATGCCCCGCGATCAACACGCGAGCCATGCACGATGACGTTGCTCGTCACCACCAGCCTGGTTTCCAGAAACAATCTGTACCTACATGAACTTGGCAGGATGCACTCATTGAGCATCATATAGCTCCTGCCACACACCAGACGACCGCTTCCCCTCTCGACATAGAGCTATACTTCGCTCACAAGTCGACGAGGTGGCTACCTCACCTACCACTCCGGCGAGTTCGTCACGCCCAAAGAATCGATATCCAAGATCTTTCTCCGAGCTCGTAACGACGCAATTGGTTCCCGCACACCTACTGCCCGCCAACATGGCTAAGAGCCATGCCTTGACGACGAACATGGGCGTGGACTATGTCATTGTTTATCGCTTTGCTACTACTGGTATAGCCATCACTGCCCGCATCCTGCCACCAAGCCATTGCTAACACATATGGGTATATTAGACAAACAAAAAGCCTCGTCCCGTTTCGAAGACCTCCTCCGCCGCCTAGCGTCCGTGGGCCTCGCAACCGAAGTCCGCAATGGCGAGAACCATTCCCTCCTCGTCTTCCTCCGCGTCGCCAGCGAGAAGCACATGTTTGGCGAAGTCTACCGGTCCAGAGTCAAGGACTGGATTCATGGTGTAAGAGCTGCAGCGCCGGCAAAGGAGACACAGCAGTCGCTGGAACAAGATCCTATGACTGAGGCAGAGAGGCTGCGAATCATCTACCAGCTCATCACCAACCCTGAGGATGAAGGAGGTGCGGGCATCACGCCCAAGAAAGGAGAATGGGAGAATGTGGAGAGTCTGTTTGCACTGCATGACCACACTTATAACAAGGAGTGGATCAAGAAGTGGTCGACTCAATGGCTGCTTACACCGACCGATCTGGACGACATCCGGAATCGCTTGGGAGAGAAAGTGGCCTTCTATTTCGCTTTCACGCAGTCCTACTTCACTTTCCTGCTCTTCCCCTCCGGCTGTGGTCTTCTGGCATGGCTCTTCTTGGGAAACTTCAGCATGATCTACGCCATCATCACCACCCTCTGGTGCGTAGTCTTCACCGAATACTGGAAGCACCAAGAACGCGATCTCGCAGTCCGCTGGGGCGTTCAAGGCGTCAGCTCAATCGATACAAAACGCCATGAGTTCAAAGGCGAGCGAATGGCAACCGATCCTGTGACAGGCGAATCGCAACAACTCTTCCCAGCCTCTACCCGCCTACAACGCCAACTTCTCCAAATCCCCTTCGCCATGACCTGCGTCTTGGTCCTAGGAAGCTTGATCGCAACCTCTTTCGCCATCGAAATCTTCATTACCGAAGTCTACAACGGACCCTTTAAATCCGTCCTCACCTTCCTCCCAACCGTCATCCTCACAACTGGCAGTCCTCTCCTCACCGGCATGCTCACCACAGCCGCCACAAAGCTGACCGAATACGAGAATTACGAAACCAACTCCCAATACGAACGCTCTCTCACCAGCAAGATATTCGTGTTAAACTTCATCACCTCGTACCTGCCAGTTTTCCTCACAGCATTCGTCTACGTGCCCTTCGGCGCGCAGATCGTACCACACCTCGACATCTTCAGCTTGACCGTCAAACCCTTCGCCGACGACGACAAGCAGATGCAAACACCAGATACACCGGAGCAATTCGCCATCAATCCCGCAAGATTGAAGAAACAAGTCATCTACCTGACCGTCACGGCCCAGATCGTTAATTTCGGCATGGAAGTCCTGATGCCCTACCTCAAACGCCAGGGCTTCATCAAGATTAAGCAGATACAGTCTGACCGTGCTAAGCGCGCCGGTGGGACTAACCCTTCTGCTGCTGCTGAAGATCCTCCTGAAGAGAAGGAATTTTTGGCCAGAGTGAGGAGTGAAGCAGAACTGGATGTCTATGATGTGTACGCGGACTTGAGGGAGATGGTCGTGCAGTACGGGTACCTGAGCTTGTTCAGTGTTATTTGGCCGTTGGTGCCTGTAAGCTTTCTGATTAATAATTGGATTGAGTTGAGGGCGGATGCGGTGAAGATTTGTGTGGAGATGCAGAGGCCGACGCCTTGGAGGACGGATACTATTGGGCCCTGGCTTGATGCTCTGACTTTCTTGACGTGGTTGGGGAGTATTACGACGTCAGCGCTGGTCTACCTGTTCAGTAAAGGGGAGAGTCCGGATGGCAGGGCAGACGACATTAAGGGGTGGGGATTGCTGCTTGCGATCTTCTTCTCCGAACACCTTTACCTTTTGACGCGCTGGGCTGTGGCGAATGCTATCTCGAAGATCGACTCTCCTGGACGGCAGAAGGCGAGAAGGGATCGGTTCTTAACCAGGCAGCAGCTCTTCAATGAGAGTCTGGATCAGACTCATCGTTTACCGACGATGTCGGAGAAGAGCGAAGAGATCACGAGGAGCTCTTTGGAGGAAGAGGCAAGGCAGGGATCTTTGCAGACGGCGAGTTTGGAGGATAAGTTTTGGCAGAGGCAGAGGAGTTGGAGGGAGACTGCGCAGATTGGCATGAGGCTTATTGAGAAGGCTGTGCCGGATGAGAAGGAAGCGGGAAGGGAGAAGAAGGAGTTGTGATCGCTTCACGCTTCGCGGGAGCAATGTGATGATTGAGATGAGTGATGATGGGTCATGACGAGGCGAGAAGGGGATGAAGGTGTGGTGTGTTACGCTAGACCTACGATCCATGAATGAGGCATCAGATAGCGCACATCAGATCATACTCGGATAAAATTACCTATGCAAACCTCCTACAGAGCAGTTGATTCAGCGTGGCCAGCTATATTCGTGATGCCTCCTCGACTTTAGGAGGCATTCTTTTCAACTGAAGAGGCAAAGTCCAGAAGGCACATTGCGTGCATGAGCAGCGAAGGGGCAACCTCTTCCGTCAACAAGTCTTGGAGTATCTCCTGTACTGTAGCAGTCCTGCAGACCTCGCTAGAAGCCGGTGGCTGTTCAATGAATGTTGATCGAATTTGATTTGACTATCCCCATGGCTTAATCAATCGACATGCCCTGTGCTTCAACCATGATGTCACGGCCTGGCCATAGCTTTAGCTCGTCACCATTGCTTTGGGCGAAACGTTAACAACAGAGCTCCAAGCAGCAACAACAACCCAAAAGTCCTCATCCCTTCGACAATACAACAATCATGTCCTTCCTACGAATTGCCCGCCAACCGGCGCTCCGCCCTATCACCCGTACCACACCCCGCCTGGCCTTCACCAGCCGCCGCGCCGCCTCCCAAGACTACGGCTCCGGCGACGGCAACCCAGCAGGCGAGAAGCCCGAGCAACAAGGCAAGAACCCATCCGAGCACATCGAGCATCCGGGTCCACCACCGCCCTCCACTGGCGGGAAGTCAGGCGGCCAGCAACAGCAACAGGGTGGCCAGTCGAAGGACACGCAGCAACAAGGCAAGAGCCAACAATCATCAAACCAACAAGGTGCGCAGCCCAAAATCTTGAACGAATCGCCACCGCACAAGGACAACGAGCCTGCGGACGTGGCCAAGCACAATAAGGAAATGGACAACCGGGCTGAGAAAGCGGATTCGAAGGCTAGTGCTGAAGACGCTGAGAAAGACAAGGTGCCGAAGAAGTTTTGGGCGGGTAAGTCTCGCGTTTAGGTCTCGCTTGAGAGTGATTATGTGATTGTGCTAACGATATGAGTGCAGGTCGCGGCGGAGTGGACCATCAGCCGTGATGGCCTGATGAAAAATTGTACAATATGACCGACCGGCGTTGCCCCTAGGCACTTCCAATGTTCCAATAGCTAAGATACCAGTCCCAGTTCGGACTTGCGTCTAATTTCAGCATTTTCTCTCTTGGTCCGGCCGCGAGACGGTCGAGACACTCCGATTACTTCTTTGCTACGCTGTCTCGCCGGTGTACCAAGTGAAGTTGTCTCGAGTCGGGCGGTCTGCGGACCTTTCATTTGCGCCCTTCGAAAGTCTCTGGCTCCCGCCAGGGCCCTACTTACTGCTGTTAAGACTGACAATCTTCACAGCAACTGGCGGCAGCGTCGGAACTCCGTTCAAGCGCGGAGCAGCACTGGCAGCCTGAGCGGGACTCCAGACAACTCACGGACACACGTCTCGACTGTGCTCACATATCTGGACACATCACATAATGACGGCCGCTCTTCGATACCGCATGTGTTGTGATTGCATGCATCCCAAAGCGGAACTTTGAAGCTCCAAGATAGACTTTCTATAGCTGTCATACCACGATGCGGGTCCAGATGCATATGCACGTGTGCGTCATGTTCGGTCACCAGAGCACAAGCAACTCAATCCCACTCCCTCTCACGAATCCGTTGCCAATCTCTCTCAACCATCATTTATTGGAGCATCCATCCGAGTAATAAGAAACATCGCCTCGCCGCAGACCACATCCCGGAGTTGCAACCATGCCGAACGGAGTACGCTCCTCCCTCCGCCGCTTAATTCCAAACGCAGCCACGGGCTGACACCTCATCTATCCAGCTATCTCCAGAAGACCAAAAGATCCTCGATGACGCGCACGCACGAGACAAGCTAAGCGACGAGGACAAGAAGATCATAGAAGAATACCACAGGAATAAGAACAACCCGGAGCATCCGGCGAACCCACAGAACCCAGATGTGCGTCTATGAGACTCTCTCATGGAGCCCACAAGATGAATGGATGCTGATGTGTGGGCGTGAGTAGCACGGCAAGTTCAAGGGCAAGATGGGTCATGTCGCGAATAAGTTGGGGAGTTCCGCCATCTTTGGTAGGTGCAATGGATGGGATCAACCTCCGGGAATCTTGTGGGATGTATGCTAATTCTACACCTATCGCTTCTAGGTTTCGGAGCGTCCGCTGGTGCCTCGCTGTTTAACAATCTGTTCTAGAAGACGACAAGGGAGATGAGGGATGTATGATCATGTCTGTAACGTATATACAAATCGCGACGCTATTCACCGGCTTGTACCAGTCCGGCTTTGCTAACCGCACTGCGCCATTGGCCTCTCACCCATTGTACTCACCACGACGTTCCCGCCAAACTTGAATGACGCTTCATCTATCTCCTTCATGGCCCCAAGTCACCACCGAGGGTCGGTGACAATGGACGTTGTCGCCTGCGCTCCCACGATCGCAACCCATATTCACCCTACCGGGCTTACCCTTCGAGCGGCCTATGACTGCTTGAAGATCGCAAGAATATTCGCAGAGCTTGTCAAGATCTTTTGATCCATCTCTCGATGCTCTGATGGCTGGAAGATACCCAACGGTCGATACAACAGCTCCAATGCCGTTTGCGATGCAGGAGAAGGGCGGCAAGCTCGAATGTCCGCGAGCCTCGTACCAACAGCCAACTCCTGCTCCCAATACAGTAGCTTCGCTGGCTTTGTGCTTGTTGTCGGTGCCGGGACACGACTTTGTCTTCACGCGTATACCTGCGTAGCGGCGGACAGGTAGTGTCAGACAGCGTGTAGCGGTGGTACTGACGAGTTGCGGTGCTCCCATTGTCAATCTTCGTCTCCTCCTGTTCCAGCCGGACGGGCCATTGGCATCAGCGTGTTTCAAACCAACCCAGGGTACCGGAGAGCTGCCACCAAACAACAAAACCCATTCGATCGGAACCTGTACTCCGACTTCGATATCACACCTCTGCGAAAGACGCTCGACGCACTCCAAGCACTCTGCAAGTACGAATGCATAGCGTATTCATGGATGCAGCTCAAGCGGAGTCCAGCTCAGTTCTGGCCACGGCACCGGTTGAGAGCGTCTCGCGATCTAACGACACTCCACCACTATATGCGCTCCACTCCAGTGACGACATCTCCGCAAAGGACTTGGGCAGGGTTGAACGCTTACGTCGCTTCTTGTCCTGGTGCCTGGCGGTCGACTATGGTCTTACGGACATATCGCCGGACAAGCTCGACAACGCCGACTGGTACCACTTCGCACACCTCAGTACCTTATGCTATGAGATCTTCCGCGCACGGCACCCTCACACGTCCAAGTACATGCTATATTGGCCTAGTGATTGCCAGGACGACCCCGAACTCGAGCGTGAGCTCTCGGCACCGGCGAGACACCTCGAGATTCCAAACGACGCAGTTATCTTCATGCTACGCATGTTCGTTTGTTGTACACCAATGTTTCGGCGGCGTTACGGCAGTGCTATAGATTATATAGCACGGTGCATGAATCAGAAGATCCTTGCATGGAAGTTCTGGATGGACAAGCGACTCCTGTTCCACCGTTTACTGCCGGTGACAGACAGTCGGCTTTACGCACGCTTCTGTACTAGCTATTCTGCAGAAAGGCGAAGGTGGCTTGGATACTCGGAGCGCTGGCCAGACGATACGGGCTCTCGTGCGCCAGGTATAGATGAAAGACAGAGAGGCGTCTCATTTGGAAGGTACGTGGATGACGTCTGGTTGAGCGTGGATTATTGGTGGCTCGATGTACTCCGACGCCACTTGGTAGCAGAGCATCAGGGACGACGCAGCTCGCTCATCCCAGATTGGATACAACGGAGGAAGGCTACCATGTTCGCAGAGGACGATCGTCGGGAATTGTAGACTCATCATGACAATCCCGCCACACTCCAGTGACGCCTCACGCGTCCTCCCTCATGGCCCCAAGTCATTACGGAGATGCTGCCAGTAAGGGCCGGTGAAGTAAGTCGTTGCTGGACAGGAATCTCGAAGTCATTAGTCTTCTGCGAGGCAGAGGGAGGGTTGTACAGGAGCTTGAAAGGAGACAAAGCTGTTGAGAAAGCCGCACTACATCTCCTGATGCTTCATGTTTGTTCAGCTTACGCTGTGGTCCTCCCTGCAGCTTTCAACGGCAGTGCTTGCTAGACAGTGTAGCTGAAGCAGGACTCAAGGGGCCGACAAACATGCCTTGTTCTGTCAAGGAACGCTCAAGCCTACATATACCGGCGTAAGGAAGGCAATACGGTTCGCGAATCACAGCTCTACAGATGGCTCCAAAGAAGGGTTCTGCAGTAGACGTGAATGCACCATGGTACCATGAGAACGCCAAACCGCTGAGCGAGGTATCTCTCGACTGGTTGCCAAGGACGTTACTGCACAGCATCGAGATGGGGCACAAGAAGAAGTACGATTCCATCGAATTGCATGCTCTACTTTACGATCCAAGCCCTGATGACGAAACACCCAAGACCTTGTTGTGGCGATTCACCTTGTACCGGCCGGAGAAAACTATCTGGCATGATACGACTACTGCCCTCTTGAGCATGAGACGCCATAGCGATTCAGATCTGGAGAACGATGATGACTACCAAGGTGAGAGTGCTGCGCAAAGGCTCTTTACGCGCTTCAGGGCATCGACCCTGGGAGACATCGCTATTGCGAAAGGGAGTGAAGAGACTGGGTTCGGGACGCTGGAGCCCGTAGGCTTCCAAATGCATCAGTACGGCCAGACAGCGAGGGTGATTGTCGTGCTCAAGGTAGCTGATGAGCAGAAGGAAACGACTGTCAAGCCGAAAAAGATGGGCGAGAATGGCAGATGGATTTGGAGGACGAAAGTGCAAGTTGAGCGAATGGCTGCGGAGGATTTTGGCTTGATGGACCATGTATTGAAGCAGTGGGTGGAGGATGGGTTTCGGACCTTGAGAGACGCTGCTGAGCAGATGGAGGGCGTGGAGGCTGCTGGACCTACTGCAGCTGGGCAGGGAGGTGGGTTCCGGATGATGAACGACGCGACTGAGCGCATGGATGGCGTCGAAGCTGCTGGATCTAGAGCGGCTGGGCAAGAGGAAGGCGATAGGGTCGTTATGAGGGCTTAGCCCAGAGCTTGTGTTGGGTTGGTGGTGATGACTGGATGAGCGTTCGTGATTAGTGACCGACTGCTTCTGCCTGTGAGACTCTATACACCTCCTCAATCGAAAGTAAAGTTAGAAAGCTTCTAATACCCATTCTGAAAGGCGGCTTTGCTTGAGCAAGAGAGCGCAAGCCAAATTCCTTTTGTAATCGTTATAGCCGGCAAGGCGATGTATGTCTAACATAAGGGTCTTGAGTAGGAAACATCAAACAAGCAACGTACGGTAAGATATCTCGATCCAAACAGCCTTCAGTTAGAAGAGCAAAGCGAGGCTTGGAAACGCTGTTCAGGTGTGAAAAGTGACGGCGGAGTTTCTTGCCACCAAGAACGACCTGGACCGCAAGAAAATCAACCTGGTACTCGTCTCAAGCCACGCGGTGTACCGGAGGACGTCCAAATCTGTGGTCATGCACCCCTTCCTATCGCACTTGAGCTGAGCTGCCGTTGCAGCAATGGCTTCAGGAACAGCATTTAACCTGGGCTATAGCAATCTCCCACCAGAGGACAAGCCCTTGTGGTGCTTCGGACACGGCAAGACCCATCATACCGTCTCCGAGAGATCCGGTAGTTGCTGAAGCGTCTTCCACGGTGACACTGGGCCGTTGAAAGCGCCCTAGGGCCTGGTCATTGATGGTCATGGCCAGAACAGGATCACGTATTTCCGGGAACCTGCAGTCCTGTAGACACGTGGGAAGGGAGTGCAGTAGTGGAACGATCCAATGCGTCGATCTGGGAGTCCAGAGGGATGCTAGATCGAAGGGAGATGCTCGGAGCCACCGGCGCTTAGCACGTCGAAGGAAATCTTGCTTGGGGGTTTCGAAGAGGGCAAGATCTCGCCAAGGTGTGGTGTCCTCGCATTGCAGGTGCGGTTCGATTTGACGGTACTATTAACCAAATTCCGTAATCTTGTACTTCAGCAGTGGCCTGCCTATGGACCTGTTACGAGGCTTTGTGCCCGGCTTTGTGCAAGAGGCTTGCGAGATAAGGCTGCAGTTCTTCTATCCCGGCTTCCAGGATTATGCCCGAGCGATGGGAGATCTGAAGCTTTTGCCTTCCACCTACAACTTCCCGATCGAGCCGTGTCGTCCAGAATGAACGTCTGTTACCCCACGCTAGCCAGCGGCTCATCCGCTTCTGTTAAAAAGTCTCATGAGTCGTGGCTACGAAGATGACAGATACATATGACTCGCAGCGCTAAAAAAGGAAGGAGGTCGAGCCGGGTATCTGAGCTTCCGTCTGTCAACTGTCAACAACGCCTGTAGAACTACTCCGCCTTGGCAACACTCATAACGCTACCTCGGGAGACGACTGTTGTCGGCCTTTGCGATTGGACTGGAAGGTTTGACGCCAGCTGCCTCGACTCGCGCCTCTGCACGTGGGCTTCCTGCCGCTTCCATCCCGTTTTTGACTTTCTGACTTCTCTCGCTCGTCCATACCATCCGTCATACGCTGCCTGCCACGAGGCATCGAGCATTCCTCGAACTGGAGCGATCAAAGGCTAACGGCCACTCGAGAATCTAGCCTTCCATCTCATCCTTGCTCTTTCCTGCCTCCGTTTACATATCCATACTATCCGCCAGATGCTGGCTGCCATGAGGATATGGGGCTCTCTCGACTTGAAGCCGTCGAAAGCTAAGGGCCACTCGAGACCTCAAGATGGCCAACTTGCCGCGACATGCTCCTCGCTGGACTGGAGCGAACGACCGTTGAAGCCATAGATTCTCCAGCAAAATGAGCCAAACCAAGCACGAGCGTCCACAGATTGTCTTGCCTCGTCCACCATGCATAAGCACATTTACACGTGGGATGGTCCCGAACACCGAGAGGCAAACGTTTTTTGGACCGGCGTCAACGTTCCAACTAATGGACATCGTGACAACTTTATCAGGACGTCAAGAAACACCCAGATCTGATACTAAGAGCACCGACGACGCTATATCGAGATTCGCCCCAACGACACGGACTTACAGTAGTGACGATCACTTGGCACTGCAGGAACTATCGGGGCACTAGTGATCCGTTGCGCATGTCGACATGCTCGAGATCTGTATCACCATGCATGACGCCCGTGTGTATAACGCCATCAAGTCGCCGCATCGACGAAAGAGGCCTATGAGGCGTCTAACGTGCTGTATGTCTGCTCGATCGGTGCCTGTCACTACACCACGACCGAGCTCTCGAGTCCGCGGCAGCCTCGAAGTTGCATCCCGACCGCCTGGAAGCAAACACTAGGCTCCCAATATGGCTCACGAAAGAAGTCTGGACCGGGTGCACTGTCGCACTCAATAAAATAAATCACAGGCCGAAGTCGTAGGTATATAGTACAGAGCGACGACCGCGTTGGTACCGTCGTTGTCCATCATTCATTCCTCGCACACACATTCGCTTACAGAAAGACTTGCTTGAGAACATCACTCACTCTTCATTTCTCACCATGAGGGGGCTTCTGCTTGCCTCCACCTTGGCGGTGCTGTCTTCTGCTGCCCCTCAGGGCATCGACGTCGCCTTGGCATATTCCCTGCCGGATCCCACGTACACCATTGCAACGGGTGTGGCAAGCCAGGTAGTCACATACAACCCAACGTCCATCCTCGGTGCTGCTCTCCCGGAGATTACGGCGCAACTCGCGGATGATGTTGATGACCTTGCCGGCGTGGTCGCGGGCATCTTGAAGAGAACAGCTTGCCAGGCTCAGCCGACAGGTTACGGTCCAGTACCCAGCCCTGATACGCCCGCAGCTTTCCTTGCCGATTCCGCCTTCGCGTCTGCTGCTTCTGCCGCCCCAGTGCCCAGTGGTTATACTCAGGCATTCGTCAACTCGAACGGTGCAAACAAGTAAGCAGTCGATACCCGCTGATGAGATGACCACGCTAACGGTCTACAGTGCTTACGGCTATTTGGGCTACACGACTCTGAAAACATACGACGTCGACTCTTGTGCTGCCAAATGTAACAAGATTAATGGCTGCATGTCCATCAACAGTACGTAGACTGGAGGCCGTCTCAGTTATCCAAGACTACAACATACTGTTCAAGACATCTGCTAACACTTTACCCATCGTTTTTAGTCTACTTCGAGCGCGATCCGACTGTCGACCCTGGATCAGGTGCTTCAGGTTGCGTTAATCCAGCCAGTACCACCAACATCAAGTGTGTGTTTTGGGGTGGTAAGCAATCGACGTAACGACTCCACGGTCCAAGCTAAGCTGACTTACGTCTCCGTGCAACAGGCCCAGTCAACTCCGCCAATGCCGTCAACACCGGCCAATGGCGCAACCAATTCAACGTCGTGATTGCGGGCTCCAATGGGTACCAAAACAACAGCATCGTTGTTCCATCCGGCTACAGCAGTCCTGTATACCTCGGTAATGCGGCGATCAACGCATCTTACGACAAGTACGGCTCGGAGACGTATCTGGGTTCGACAATGTTTACGTCCGGCCCGTTCAATGCCTCGCTTTGCGCGGCAGCTTGCAGCATGACGACAGGATGCCAGGTCAGTGCCTTCGGAGATTGACTGTGTTGTGAACGCTTCTAAATGTGTCACAGTTCTTCAACACGTACATCCTCTACATCAACGATACTTCTC
Source organism: Neocatenulostroma microsporum (assembly GCA_022814695.1). NCBI lineage: Eukaryota > Fungi > Ascomycota > Dothideomycetes > Mycosphaerellales > Teratosphaeriaceae > Neocatenulostroma > Neocatenulostroma microsporum. The sequence goes on from JAKLLW010000491.1 coordinate 20,770, forward strand.
ACCTCCAAGGTCAATACTGCGCGCTGTACTCTGAGACCTGGTCGTCTTCGTATGCGACCAACAAAGGGGAGCAAAGCGGCAGCGACAAATTCCTCATCGAATACTCCTATGCCTACAGTAATGCTACCAATGCTGGTACTCCCAACGCGGCCGCTGCGGTCTGGCAAGCCTCCGCGGAGATTGCTTCTTCGACTTTGCAAGGATATTGCTCGACTCTGCTTGGCTATTCCGCTGCCCTCGCTACTATGACGGTGACGTCGACCGTTCAGCCGGTAACGACAAGCACGGCATATGCCACCGAGACTGCCACCGTTACCGCCAGTCCTCCAAAGATGGTGAAGCGCCAAGCGTCTGAACCAGCCGTTCTGAACAAGTACCCGGTTAGCATTGTCTCTTCTGCTTGCAGCTTGGTAGTCACCAAAGCTACAAGCACCTCCACCGTGACAGACTACGCAACTACCACGTTGGCGCCGAATACGACGGTTGTTACCGAGACCACAACGCTTACCGCGACTGCAACGCCTACATTCTCGTGTCCCAGCTTCTTCTGGCTGAAGGTATCTGGTAGTGGTCCGGTTGCCTTCGCCGATGGACAGTACGTCGTCCGGGATTCCCAAGACAAACTCCTAGGCGCTGGCGGGCACCACCCTGACATTGAAGGTGTGGCGCACTTCAGTCTGGATGCCGAGTCCGGCGCTCTGTCCCTGCACAACGACGACACAGAACACGGTTCTTTACAAGATGTCAGCATCCTTGGGGTACCTGTGGTCGCTACGCTAGGCGGCGACAGCTTCTTTGGCCTGTCGACTGCATACCCGCACGTTTACTGTGCTGTCGATCCGACGTCGTATGAGCTGCGCTGTTCTGAATCGGATGAAGTGTCCAACTTCACCATCGGATGGGCTGACGTCTACGGAGACAAAAGGCCGACCCTCTACTTCCCTGGTAATCAGACCATGAGCGATCAAACACAGACCGGCAATGGCACTCTCTCCTGGGCTGACTACACCGTAAAGCTAACTGCGTCGTGCTGCGGGCCGACTGGAACTTCGTCTGAGAACCATCCATTGATGGAGTGCTGATAGGATTCCTTCCATGTGATTAAGGAACAATTTGGGATGCAAGGTCTGGGAGTCGCGACGTTACAGTGTCCGGAGCTGGTTTCTGTTGGTGTCTATAGGGAAGGGGATGTATCTGGCTTTGATCGGGTTATAAAGAGCGATAGATCGTCATTTGGTATAACTTTCGCATCCGCCTTTGTAGACAGTATGTACCTCTCCCGGCCCCTGGTGACAAGGACATTGCCATTATACCCTCCAGCCCGAACTGCTCTCAAGCTACTGTATCGGTTCCTACACGGCTTACAGAATTCAGTTACCTAGGAACAGCACAGCGTCATCTCAGGATCGTCTGCACGTGATCCAGCTCCCGTACGGGTCCCTAGTGTGCTAACAGTCGACCACACTTGTGAAAGTTCCAAGCAGCAAACATCTCTGTCATGAGCCTCGTCCACAGGCGCAGTGCCTACCCCATTTGGACATCTCCGTGTCTCAGGAATATGTCACGACTACTCCCACGCTAAGCACGACTGAAACAACGGCGTGGCCTACTAAAAGTGGACCGCCATGTTCGCTTGCCTGTTTACACGCCCTATAAAGAGCCTCTCACCGAACACAACGCTCGCGAGGAAGGGAGCACCAATTTCATTGGTATGAACTTCGCTACATCTACGTCCGCCCAAACCCAGCGCCCAGTATAAAACCAGCACCAGCTCCGGACCAGACCGCCTCAAGCTTCAATATGACTTCTCTCGGATCAAGTTTTACGTTGGCAGCAGCCCTTGCTATGTTCACCGCAGCCTCAGCCTTGTCCACCTCGACTTGCACCGTGGCCGCCGGCAGCCAGCTGTACGCTTTACAAGCCACATACTACAACGGCGAATACGCAGTCATTCAACCCAGCAACGACAACAACAGTACCCTCCTCGCCAGTTTCACGTCCTCGAACATCGCCGACGCCGTCCTCTTCTATATCGACAGCTGCCAGAATCTCGTCGAGCAGTCCGGCAACTCCCTCGGATGTCCCACTAATGTCGACGCCAGCGTACCGGCCGGGAATGTCTTCCTCTCAAAGCCGACGACAGTCGACGACAACGGTTATTCCGAGATGACTTGTCAGGTCGGCGCCTCGATGGAGTTGTCTTGCGCTTGCAACGGCTATGATGTTATCAGTGAGCACAACCAGATCTGGTATATCGGGACTGAAGCGTACAACGCTATGCTCGATATCTACGCCGTTGCAGCCTCAGCATCGGCCTCATCCACATCTTGATTTCAACGTCACCCACAACGGCCCTAGCTGTCTCGAGGGCCGGCTCTACTTCTCTGGGACTTACCTCACCCCCGATTACACGGAATGCCAAGCTCGAACTCTAGAGGCTTCTAGGCGGCTGTTCCTGTGCTCATCATAATGGGACGGTCCAAACACGATACTCACTTCCACCGCAATGCCGATCCGAGTCGCTTATTGCACCCGGGATCACCGGATGGGGTACAGTACAGCTCATTACGCCCTCCTCGGCTGGTGCGACGGATACGGCAAAATGGCATGGTGAGAATCCAAAGCCGTGGGTAGATTGGGGTGTCTTTGCATCAAGTAGCAATAGCTCAGGTTGATAGATGTGTAAGAAGCGAGCTGCGCTGTCCTATCTCCTCCGTACAACGCCATCGGGCGATTGAGCAGCTTCAGCTTCTTACTCAGGAATATCGTCTCCTTTCGCACCCCAGCTCTGAAGGATGTTCGATACCAGTCGCAAATCGACCCGCACTGTATCAATTCAAAATCCGTCCTTTGCTGCATCCCCTTCAATGACGAGGACGAGTAAAGCAGACTCATCTTCGGCTGAGCTATTGTCCAATATGGCGAATGACTCGGAATCAAGATCAGATTTGGTCTGATCTATCATTGCCGCCAATGTCTGCCAGCACGTCTTGACATCCTGGCCCGTGAACGGTGGTTCAAACGCTCGATGGGCGGCCTTCTCGGATCGCTATACTGTTCTTCAAGACTTTTGATGACCACTAATGCGTCACTGTACTGGTTCTCTAGAGCTACATGAGCGACCTGCGTGCCTGTCAGATGGGGCCGAAGGCATGACTGGTGGGTATTGACCTGCGTGGCTGCTTTGCTTGTGCAACATAGCGCAAACCACGCTCCTTTTGTGATTCACATATCCGGCAAGGCGATATCCAATCTGTCTGAGACGATTGTCTGAGTAGGAAGTCCCGTCTCCAAAGCAGTGCAGGTGGGCGGTGGGCGAAGCGAGCCTTGGAGACGCTGTCACGTGCAAGCTGCCGGCAGAATCCCCGACGTCACACCGCCTTCGGTGATGGCATTACCAATCCGCTCCATGATGCCGCCGTCCAAACGAACATTGATCCTCCCTCCGGAGGTCTGACCTCCAACCTGCGATTACGAACATGGCATCCTCTACTATCTCGCGAGCGTGCCAACGTGTACTTCAAAACCAGAGTACTCATGCTTGCACACAAGTCGGCCGCTCGGTGTCGCAACAGCGACTCTTTCACGCACCAGCGCCACTATACCTCGACTTCCTAGCACCGGCATGGCAAGCTCCTGCTTTGCATGTCATACCTCAACGACTTAGCTCGAGAAGACGGGGAACTCAGCGAAGACTGCTGTCTACCACACCAGCAAGACAAGCCAAAGCCATCGCCAACCCGCGCAAAGATGACGAAGGCAACGATATGATCATCAACATAACCCCACGAGCTGCGCATCGATTACAAACAATATCAGAGAAAGACGGTAATCCCGAACTAGCGCTACGGGTGAGCGTCGAGTCCGGCGGCTGCCACGGCTTCCAGTACCTCATGAGCTTGGTGAACACGAAGGATGTGGACCCCTCAGAAGACACGCTGTTCGAGAACGAAGAGCCTGCACGACAGACGGGAGATTACAAGGCGAAGGTCGTGATGGACGAGCCGAGCTTGGAGTTGCTGAAGGGCAGCAGTATTGATTATACGATGGAGCTTATTGGGAGTCAGTTCAAGGTTACTGGGATACCGGGAGCGAAGAGCAGTTGTGGGTGTGGAACGAGTTTTGACATTGCTTGAGAGAATTTGGTGCTGGACTGGCTTGCAATAGGTTTAGCAAGGCGTTGGTGGTAGCACGGGTTCATGAAATTACGGCTAGAATGAAGCAGCTTTCTGTTCTGTGTTGAAAATGGAAACGAGGATGCTGCTGCTCTGGGTGTGAAGCTGCAGAGGCAGATAGGTCGATGTCGTGCCTACTTCAGATAGGCGGCCGCCGCGAAAGCTACTTCCGCCCCTCTGGTACTCAGCTCTCAGCAGAAGAATTGCCAGTCAAATAGCTCTAGTAAAGTCGACGTCGCCGCCACGCCCTCAACAGCCTTGAACGCACCAGAAACTCCTCAGCCGACGGCTGAAGCTGATGCGACCTCGAACGGCACAACAACACCTGGATCGGTCTCTATCAAGGTCACCATAGATCATGTACGGAACCGGTTTAAGGAGCTTGCAAAGGCAGGAAACCCTGCACAGCCTTACAGTCTGACTGCAAGCCATCTCGCCGACACCGTGGAAGGGTCCAGTAGTTCATAGCTGGCTGAAGGCCCACGTTTCGGCGCGAGCGGAGCGCCTCTTGCGACTAGCCGGTCTGTTGCCTCGGGAGTGGCGCGAATCGCTCGAAGGTACAGCTGCGCGGGTTAAACGTGGTATGGACCGTAGCAAGGCGATCGTGGCATCATTGGGGTGATGAGGAGACGCGGCTATTGCGTCGCTCTGTTCTCTATGCTCTTATTGCTTCATTCACCAGCTGTGGCGAGCACTGGCGCAGTGGCTTGCATAGAGCAGCTGATATCACAGCCTAGCGTAGGTCGTCTTCAGATTATCATGCCAAAGCAAGAATACGCACTTCATTTGCGCCTTTCCTGCACTGTCACTCACCGTTTCAGCGTGTCTCTCTGGTCCCATGTCAGCCTCGCCGCATGGGCTACATCTGATTGGCCGTGTTGCCATTGAATCTGCGGCTCTAACCCCCACCATGCCCCGCCAAAACGCAGGGACTGTGTTGAGAAATTATACCGTCACCGCTCACAAAACATCAACAAACGACTGTTCACTTTCCTTGATATTCCGAGTTCTGAACGATCTAGATTGCTTCACAAGTTCCACACCCAATCGATCTCAACTTCCACAACCTCCACAACTCCATACATCCACAATGTCCGTTAAGACAGTTCAGACCAAGGCCTACGGTGACCAGAAGCCTGGTACATCTGGTCTCCGCAAGAAGGTCAAGACCTTCCAGCAAGAGAACTACTCCGAGTAGGTATACTAGTGAGCATCGAGTATACTCGAGACCGTCGCTAATACGATTGGATTACAGGAACTTCGTGACTGCCATAATCGAATCCATTCCGGAAGGCGCAGATGGAGCTTTCTTGGTCATTGGAGGAGATGGCCGCTACTGGAACCCGGAGGTCATGCAATTGATTGCGAAGATCGGTGCTGCATACGGAGTGAAGAAGCTATTGATCGGACAAGATGGCATCATGTCCACACCCGCGGCATCACACTTGATCCGCATCAAGAAGGCTACTGGCGGTATCCTGCTCACAGCCAGCCACAACCCAGGTGGACCGGATGAGGACTTCGGTATCAAGTACAACTTGGCCAACGGTGCACCCGCACCTGAGGGTGTGACGAACAAGATCTACGAGAAGTCGAAGAGCTTGAAGGAGTACAAGATCATGGACATTCCAGACGTCAACCTCGGCGAGATTGGCACACAGAAGGTTGGCCCGCTCGAGGTAGAGATCGTCCACAGCACCAAGGACTACGTCGACATGCTCAAGGACATCTTCGACTTTGACCTCATCAAGTCCTTCCTGAAAGAGCACTCCGACTTCAAGATCCTCTTCGACGGTCTCAGCGGTGTGACCGGCAGCTACGGCGTCGACATCTTCGAGAAAGAGCTAGGCCAAAAGGGCAGCACGCAGAACTGCATTCCCAAGCCGGATTTCGGCGGCCACCACCCAGACCCCAACCTTGTCTACGCACACTCGCTGGTCGAGGCAGTAGACAAGAACGGCATCCACTTTGGCGCTGCCTCCGACGGCGACGGCGACCGCAACATGATCTACGGCGCCAACTCTTTCGTCTCGCCCGGTGACTCTTTGGCCATCATCGCACACTACGCCGACATGATCCCCTACTTCAAAAAGCAAGGCATCTACGGTCTCGCCCGCTCCATGCCAACCTCTGCCGCCGTCGACCTCGTCGCCGAGAAGAAGGGCGTCAAGAGCTACGAGGTCCCGACCGGCTGGAAGTTCTTCTGCGGTCTCTTTGACGCCGACAAGATGAACATCTGCGGCGAGGAATCCTTCGGTACCGGCTCCAACCACATCCGTGAGAAGGACGGTCTCTGGGCCATCGTGGCGTGGTTGAACATCATCGCTGGTGTGGGTAAGCAGACAAACAGCACACCAAGCATCAAGAACATCCAGCAAGACTTCTGGAAGACTTACGGCCGAACATTCTTCACGCGTTACGATTACGAGGGCTGCGAGTCCGAGGGTGCGAACAAGATGGTTAAGCATATGCAAGAGCTCATCGGCCCCAAGAAGAGCGAATTCGAGGGCTCGACTGTGGGTGGCTGGAAGGTTGCCGAGTGCGGTGACTTTGAGTACACGGATCTGGATGGCAGCGTGAGCAAGAACCAGGGTATCTACGTCAAGTTCGCGGATGGCAGCCGTATCGTTGTGCGGTTGTCTGGTACGGGCTCCAGCGGCGCGACGATCCGTCTCTATGTTGAGAAGCACGAGAGCGACCCGAGCAAGTACGAGATGGATGCTCAGGACTACCTCAAGAGCAACGTCAGCACGGCCGTTGAGCTGCTCAAGCTGCAGGAGTTCATTGGACGCACCGAGCCGGACGTCAAGACCTAAGCTGGCGATTAGGACTTTCGAGTGGGCAATGGGAAACGGAACATAGAGGCATGAGGATGAATTGACGATGTCATTGCAAAAGCATGCGCTAGAACGCAGAATGTGTAAATAGCGATATAGTCTTGTGCATGCAGTACAGTGAAGACACCCAGTATCCTGCGCTACGCGTCACCAGAACCCGATCCACGGCGATTCCTACTTGTCCGCGTTCTTCGAAGGACTACTCTCCAGCGTGAACTCTGCCAACGACTCCCAAGTCTGCTTCGCCTTGGCTGGCGACTTCGCCGGTGATTTGGCGGGTGACTTGGCGGGCGACTGCGGACGGTCTAGATGCCGCTGTAGTGAACGGACTGATTTCGACGGCGATCCCGACCGCTGCCTGGCTTTACTGGGAGAATCGCCGCGAGACGCTGGCCTGTCTGACGTCGATAGCTTGCGCACCTGCCAACACTCGTCAACTCAGCTCTATGGGCCCCAAAGGAGATCTTTGCGCACCTGTTCACTCTGCGGCTGAGCATCGCTGTCCGTGATGATGCCCAGCCCACTGTTTCCATTACCTGCCGCAGCTGGTGGAGGTCGAAGCGACGCCTGGCTTTCCGAGCGTGACCGTATGGCGACATTGTCCTGGTAGGATCCAACCGTGGGACTCCCACTGGCGTTGGCATTCGCATTCGCAAGAGTCGGTACAACAGCGCCCGCAACACCTTTCTTAGAGGTAGAAGAGCTCCGTCTACTGTCAAGGCTCTTGTTAAGAACCTTGCTAGCGTCTTCGCCTTTGCTGCCGCGCTTGGCGCGTATACTGCCCTTTGCGTCTATGTTCGCTGCCGCTACTGTACTCTTCCCGAGACCTGGTGTGCTTGGTGCACCACCCGCGCCTCGTTCTTCTGTGGCGTGCACCATCCACCATGTCAAGCCATCAGAGAGGTCGAATGGGTTGTCGTCGTCGATTGAGGGTGCCTCGCTGTTCTCGTCGATACTCCTGCCATCCGTCGCTGGTAGACTCCGGCTCAGATCAACAACTTTCTGCTCGATCTTCGATATGCGAGCCACGATGTAGTCCCGGCTGCCCAGGCGCATGCTCTCCCTCTCCGCCAAGAAGAAGTGCGGACAACTGATATTGAACGCAGCCCAAGCACCCTTTGCCTGTCCGCGTGTCGGTAAGAAGAGCGCCATATCTCCCTCCTTGAAGTCCTTCACTGCAATCTTGGCATGCGATTCAGCCTTCAGCTTGATAGACCGCTCTTTGTACGCTTCTGCCCGCTTCGCTGAGTCTCGCCATTCCTTGTTGAACTTCTTCGCGGTGTACTCATAGTCCCTTAGCCGCTTGTGCACCTGCTCGCTGAAGTAGTCGATATTGAAGCGTGCGACATGGTGTAGGTACGCTTCGAAACGTGTAGCTTCTTCCTCTGGGGTCTGGGCGTCGACCCAATGTACCAGAGACGGATCAGCCAAGTCGTCGATGGTAGAAGACTTCCGAGTTGGCGGTGGCGATGTGATGGATGCCATCCGACCAAGGTCGTTGAGTCGGCTTACATCGCCAGTCGTATCAGACATGTTGATGGTGCTTGCAGCCATCTTCGACGCACGCTCGATGACCATCGTGCCATCGTCCTTGTATGACAGCGCGAGGCCGAGTTGCTCTAACAGTCGGCTCAAGCGAGCGTTCTGAGCGTAGAGCCTTTGCGACACATCCTTCGCACGCTCGGCGCGCTTCCCTAGCCTCTCGGCTGAGGCCTCAGCAGAGGCATGATGGTCCTTCTGCTTCTTCTGCAGCCGCGTGAGTTCAACATCCATGCTATTGACGTGCGACTTGGCCTCGGCCAACTCAGACGACAGCTTGCCGGCCTTGGCCTCCTCTTCGGCGATACGCTGGCGCAGCACACCCGAGCCAGTCTCGCCTTCAGCGAACTTCTCGCGCAGGATGCGTAACTGTTCTTGCTCTTCTCCAAGCTGCTCTTCCAACGACTCCGCCTTAGCCTTCTCGGCCGCCAAAGCCTCTTCGCCTTGTCGTACTTGGTCCTCAGCTTGAGATTGCTTCCCAGCGGTTTTCGTAAGCTCAGCCTTCTGCCGCTCATTGCTCGCCCACAAAGACTCATTCTCTGACTTCGCGAACGCAACTGCATCAGCCAGGTCTTTTACGTGTGCGGCCGACTTGCGTGCAAGCTCTTCAAGCGCCGCAGACAAAGCCGTGATACCAACAGGCGCCTCTACATCGGCTGCGAGATGGCTGTGGGCCTTAGCAAGCAGCTGCAAATGCTCCGCTTCTGCCTCGTGCCGCTGACCGCGCTCTGCTTGCAATTGCCGCACTTCCTCCTCAGCCTTTGTTCGAGCAGCCTCCGCAAGCTCAAGCTTCTTCTCCAAAACACTTCTGGCGTCTTGCTCGGTCGCGGCACGCGCAGCATGACCCATAGCATCATCCTTCAATCTCGCCGCCTCGTCCTGGAAAGCTGCAAGTCGGGCATCAACGCCTGTCCGCTCGTCATCTCGAGAGCCCATCAGTCTATCTAGCTCATTCTCGACTTCTTCAATACGGTCTCTAGCCTCCGCAAGTTCACGCTCAAGCGTCCTACGCTCAGTCGCAAACTCCCGTTGTTGCGCGTCCATATTCTCCATGAGGTCCTTCTTGGTAGAGACCGCCTCTTCGACCTGCTTCATTGCTTCGGCATCTGAATTCTTCCGGCTCGCAGCCTCCTCCTTGTGAGCCTGCAGTTCCGCTTCGAGGTCGACTACACGGCGAGCGAGCTTCTTCTCTTCGACTGCCTGCACAGACGACATGCGACGGTGCTTGAGCGAGTTGTCCCGTGGCAGTTCGCCAGATGGAAGTGGCGTCGGCATCGTTGGCGAGATGCCACGGTCGAACATGGCGCTTTGCGGCGTGAAGATGTCTCCAATACTCGCACGGCTGGTCTGGCTCTGCCGGTGCAGCAAGTCTTCTAGTTTGCGGACCCGGCTTTTCTGGTTTCGCAACTCATCTTCGAGCCTTGTATTAGTCTCCCGCAGGGCCTTGTGCTGCTCGTCACCGCGAAGCAGCAGCGAAGTATCGCCAAAAGCTGCCTCATGCATGCTGCCGTTCTTGAAAGCTCTGGCGTGCTTGATCTGCTTGCGGGTCGGCTTGTCAAGATCCTTGATCGCTTGGTCGAGCTCTTCAGTGACCGGACCCTGACCATATACATCGGTGATTGTATTGAGGTACTCTTGCAGCTCCTCGCGTGTCACCATGGGCCAGCTACCACCTTCGTTCTGGAGGCTGAGCTCGATACCGAGGACGTTACTCGCAAGAGCCTCCGCATCGACGACGTCTTCTACCGAACGCATCCACTTCTTTCGACGCTTGTCCTCTTCTTCTTGGTACGTCGCTACCTCTTCTTGCAGCGTGGCCGAGTCCCGCTTCATCTTCGCTACCCACTCGCGCCGTCTCACTGACTCGACGAGCAGCTGACCGTATACCGACGGCAGTCTTGCGATAACAGCAAGGGTCGCAAAGACCTGCTGGTCGTCCTGCGGCAACTCCAAGCTCTTGACGTCCGCATACAGTTCAGCCAACTCAGACTCGATACCAGACAATGCGCGCATGTGCTCTTGAGCGGTCTCTGCAGCAGCATCCCTCTGTTGCCTTGTCCGATGCACCAGCTCATTCATCTCTGCGCAATGCTCACTTACAGCTGGCAAGAAGTTGCGTGTATGCAGTAGAGCCAACTTCGAGGCTTGCGAGACCGACTGTTGTGTTCGTGGCAGCGATTGGACATGCTCGAGATCCGACGCCATCTTCTTCGCGACAAGTTCAATCTCCTCGAGAAGTTGGGCCGGTTCGGAGGTGCTTTGTGCTGAGCTGCGAGCGCTGATCTGCTCAACGGCCTGCAATAACTCCTCGCTCTCTCGCGTGATGGTATCCAGCTCATTACGCAGCTTGCCAACCTTATCTGAGAACCCTCTCATCGTCGTCTTCGCTGACGCGGCGGCCTTCTTCGTCCCAGCAACATCCACGAAGGCCTGCAGGGTCGTGACATGGCTCTGCTGGGACTGGCGTCTGGTGATGGGATTCGGAGGCTGCAAGAAGCGCACAAACTCCGTCCGAGCCGGTACGCTCCTCAAGCTGCCTAGGTTGTGTTCCCAGTTACCAACATGTGCGTCCTGCTCTTGCAACAGCTCCTCCGCCCAGCTCTCTGCCGTAAGGTACTTCTGCTCCGCGCTCTTGACATGTTGCTGCAAGCTGGC